>OX439128.1:11079497-11208380 GCA_949318235.1 Ecdyonurus torrentis | reverse complement strand
TTACACAATGTCACAAAGAGGCTTGGCAAACTAACACAGAACAAAAGTTTGAAAACACTGAAGGTGGTTGGTTGGTGGTCTTCTTGGAAGCCTAATTGCATGCTAGGAAGCAGTATAATTATTTTTTAACACACTGGTTAGTACAGCCACAAGGCAAAATGTTTCTTGAGTGACTGAAAAAATAAAAAGATCAATATATATATATATATATATATATATATATGAGGGAAGAAAAATATCAAATATCATGCCGAGTGAAACATGAACTAATAATTGGATTAATAACTTTGTACTATGATCATTAAATGTAGCTTCCTGAGATTTTAGGATAATTATGTAAATTTAGTTTTAATATGTTAAATATAAAACATTAAGTGTTTGCAGATAAACAGAATTTTTGTAAAATTTTAAAGGAAAGGATAGAGAAAACCAGCAAGGGCCTTACCATAGTGAAGAGAATCCTAAAGTTTGGTGACCATCTTGCTAGCAGAGATAAAAAAAACACATTCCATTGGATAGCATTTGCCACTGAACTCTACGAGAAGTGGAGTATGAGTGTGTGCCTTTGACAGTCCTTTCAGACTTGGAGACCATCTATGAATGTGAATGCACGGACAAACACTTCATTTCTCTTGGAGTTAAGTGCTGAAAGCTATCTAATAAGTGTTTAATATCTCAGTGCTAGCAAGATTTTTTATAAAATTGTCGAACTCTCTTCACTATGGTAAGGAATTTTTACTGGTTTCCTGTACTCTTTTCTTTTAATTGTAGCATAGCTAACCAGATGGGTTATTTTGATTAATATCTATAAAATTGAATTCATTCATTTTATATTTACGTATACCATATAAATCCTATGGACATTAAATTATGAATGTAATTGGCTGTTCACAATGATGCATAAATTCATATACCTTTCACACAAGAATAGTATTAGTACTAGTACACTAAGAATAGTATTAGCATCTTCACACAAGAGTTATGTGAATTTACGAGTCATTGTGAACAGTCCATAAACATGCAGCTTTAAATAATTACTAAAGCATTGTTACATTAACTGCAAGAATACAATGGACAAAAAACAGCATCAGTAATAGTTCAAACAACTAAGATAAATGTGGCAATTGTATTTATGCATTCTCTGCATAAAGTCATCAAATTTAACATAAGAATATAAATATGAAGGAAAAATCAACTGTGCAATAATAGTTAAAAGATTTGATGAAAATACGCACAGGTAGATTAAGAAAAATTGGTGAATGGGAGATAGTAATGAGCTTAGACTGATAGGGATGCTGTGGTAGAGAAAATAATTTCTACACTAGACCAAAAAATATGAATGCATAGAGATTAAGCCTATGTACTAGGAATAGAAGTTACCAGTAATATTCTCTAAACCTGCCATCTCTCTAATTTTAAAATTTACTTAAGAGACTACAGTCAACTGGGGTGAAATTGAAAGTGCGGGGTGAAATTGAAAGCCAATCACAGAGCTGCTTTCAAAGTGCTCTGTGTCTAGCAAGATAGGGAAAAGTGAAATCTTGCACATGATTGGAGTTTCAATTTCACCCCGCACTTTCAATTTCACCCCAGTTGACTGTATTATAAGAACGTTCCTCAGAAGTATATACACCTCTGGACAAAATTTTCCAAACGGGTTTTCTCATGAATCCTGAAGATAGCATGGTGTAGTTGCCTATACAAATTGTTTGCAAACTTTTGTCCAGAGGTGTACTTCTACTGTCAAGATTGCTCAAAATAAATTGTGCCGTAAAGACTTTTGAAAGGTATAAATTAAACAAAGCCTGACCACATTCATGCCTGCAATCATACCATACCATATATATTAAGAAGAAAAGAAACAAAACAAATATCTTACCTTAATGTAACACTGTATATTCTGGTCTGAAGGTCTATCGGTGATTAGGAAGCGAAAGTTCTTATATTCAATCTCGGAGACAGTAGGTTTATACACTGTATGCCTCATGTTGCTCTGATTTTGCATTGCTTGTTCACTCACTAGTTAGGGGTAAAAAAGCTACTGCACAACAAAGCAGAGAAGACAAATAGTATAAAAATAATAAACACAAACTATTATTTATATTTGTTATAGAGATAAACACAATTTCTTTCTTTCTTTTTTATATAAAAACACAAGTTATGTTATTTTTAAAAACTGTTCACAGGAAGAATGTATTAAAAAAAAACTTTTGTGAATTTCAAAGTCAAATTGACTCCAGTTGTGATTGTGTTGTTGTTGTTGTTGTTATTAATATGTGGCACAAGGGAAAGTCAGATCTTGTAGTGGAGCACAGTCTGATATGGTGCTTCTTTCTTACTGGTCAAATTGAAGTCTTCTTTTCAGCCCACAGCCAGTGTGAACAATTGCTGTGAGCCAAACACTTATGTCATTCTTAACAGCAAATTCAGTAGCAATATTAATTAAAGTATTAATATTCTCAGTTATACAGAATATTATATAATAATATATTATTTATTATAATATGTGTGTATAATATATGTATAAAAAATTGGTTAAACCACGTCCCACAATCTTGATGTTCTTTTCTTTTCTTTTTTTATTACTAATTTAAAAACGTACTCAGTTGCCCGTAAATATAATTTATTATTACTTTTTAATTACTTTCTATTGAACAATATTGAACAATGTAACACACAATGGCAAAAATATCTGATTATTTTTATTATAAATAAAAAATGATATTTGATTGCGCAGAGGTTCTACCCTGTTCACTTATTTTAAATAGATATATATGTATATATATTTATTTATTATTTTCACCACTGATTCACTTCCACATCAAAAGTAAAAACAAATGGTAACAAAAATAAGAAGAAAAAATACTTCAGATTTGACTTTTTATGTTATTTGCTTTAGAAAAAAAAGTATTAAAAATTGGCTGCTTTTCCTTTTTTTTAATGTATAAAAAACACGTTTCCCTTATAATTTGAATTCTTTCTTTTCTCTTTCTTTCTCTCTCTCTCTCTCTCCTCCTCCCTCTCCCTGTCCTTCTTATAAACCCCACACAGCTGAGATGCTTCTCTTGACAAATTCAACCCATTTATTGCACTGGACTAGTGCTGAGGTGCTTGTAGAAGTGATGAACACCAGCACTAACAGGCCTCTGTGGTGTCACTGTGCTAGGCACTCAAACTTCAGATATATATAAAAAAAATTAGATGTAGCAGCAAAAATACCAGCAACACTTTTTTTTCTCCTCTGGTCCAAATGTTTGATTTGCAGTGAATGCTTTATTTGTGCTGCGCCTGGCAATATTCTCCACTGTCCAGCTGAAACTCCATGTATGTGAGGCCGATCTCACCCAGGAACTGTGGACAAAATATACAACGATCATTAGGGAGAGTATCACTTATAATATCATTGTTTAGGAATATTAAATAATAAAATATAAACCATATACTGTTGAAAAGTACAAGTTTTGGGGTGTTAAAACCATCACAACACTTTTAAAATTAAGCTGCTGGAGAAGGAAACAAAAAATATAATAATAATAATAAAATTTGCTATCAACACAAGATCCAAAAAAGTTGAGCCAGAACAAACTCATGTCACCAAAAAAAAAAAAAAAAAAAAAAAAAAAAAAAAAAAAAAGGACATACAATTAAAGCTTTGCAGCTTTCCACTGGTAATTTAATTTATAATAGAAATTCTGGCTAATTGCTTGCTTTCTCTATTCAAATTTTAGTTCATTTTAAATAGAATTCGTGATTTTAAAAATAAGCTTCACATACGTTTATGAGCCTTAGCAGTATTGGTAAAATGAAATAATATTAAAGTTTGTTTAAAAAATGCAGTACGTTGTCTCGACTACAGTTATAATTAAAATGACAGTAAGAGCAACAACGCAGTAAGCGTATTAGCAATTTGTTTATTTACTTTCTTTCAAACTATAGCCTATATTTGATTGGTTGAGATAGTTGTGTAGTAAAGGTGATGGAACTTGGCTAATATTAAAATTGTGGACTACGCAACATCGTCATGAAAAAGTGGTGCCTCTTCTCACCTCTATTACCACACAACTAAGACTTCGGCGCGTGTTATGATTAGCCAATAGTTACGTCTTTACGGGGACAAATTATAACATATTTATTTATTAGCTTTAAATAAAATGTTCAAAATGGCCATTAATATTGAAATAAGATAATTATTACAAATTAATAATAATTACCGCCCTTCAAAAGTGCTGGGCACGGCACGACAGGTGTAAGAAATCAAGGTCAAACATGCACGTCCGCCAATGTCTCCTTGCAACACAAATAGCACCGCACGTACCAACTAATCACCTTGTCTTTTTTTCCTTTTTTTTTTTAATTTGAATATCATCTTATTTCTTAAAATTATTCAATATAAATACAAAACTGACCTACCACTATAATTTTTTTTTAACATTTCAACCCTAAAATTGAGTCCCCCTTTTTACCCCCCCAGCGACGGAAAGAAACAAAATCACAAATATATCACATATATTTAAAACTCATTGTTTAAAGGTTCAATTTATGATTTACTTCACTGGTTTAATTCACTTAGATATCACACGAATTAAATAAATGTATGTGCTCGCGGTAGCCCGGCGTCCACCTACTGACCTGACCTCTTTCCCAGCCAGCACTGAATACGTGACGTCATTGAGTGGGAGCTTCGATACACCGTCAGTAGAGTGAGCGAGCTACCACCATCCTCGTTTTACATCCACGAAACAAAATTAGCACAAAGCAGACGTGTCGAGGACATAACAAGGTGCCTTATAATACACCCCTCAACAACAAAACACACCCGCGAAAAAAAATCACGAGGCAGTGGCGCTTTAAAATATTGGCGCATAATTTTCCATCCTATCTTATGTGTGCGTCATAGGTATTTCCATTTAAATTAGTTAAAACAGAACTACGGGACGTCTGTTTTCTATGCATGCTAAGTCTTTATATTATTATGACCACCCACGAATTAACAATAAAATTATCTAGGTAGTTAATATATCAGTGCACCTTTATATTGTATACAAATTAAATAAAAAAAAAATCCTTGAATAATTCATAATGAGGAAAATTCAAAATTAGATGAAGTGAAGGTTACTTTATGTAGATGAATGTAAATAAGCATGGTCATATAGCAGTGTACTAAATTATGAGGTTATCTTATTTGGTCTCTAGAGACACGCGCCACCGAGTAGTGAGGGCTGCGGCGATCAGGGGCAGCTGACTCACTCGTTAAAGCTTAGCTAGTCATTCATTATTAAAAACTACGTCGCTCTTGAAAAACCTAACGATTAACCGCAGGAAACTACGCACGCCACTAAAGCCCACCCTTCTATTTCACACAGATCTGCAGTTGACAGTAATCATTATTCATATATTTCACCTGTACACATTTAATCAAGTGAATTAATTCATCTCATTAACAATGGCTTGCATGTCAATCTATCAAACTTGTGAATACATACTAAGCACACACATAAAGTATTATCGAAACCCTTTGTATCCTTCTTACTCTACCGTACAAATATATAATATTAAATCGTATGTTCGTAATTTTTAAGCTTACAGTTAGGAAAAATTTATGCAAAAGTTGCAGTAAAAATAAAAATGCTGCGTCGAGCACATCGTTTTTTTTTTTTTTTTTTTTTTTATCTCTCTAATTTCTGGATCTGCATGATGGGCAAAAGTCAAGAACGCAAAAAGCAAGTGCACAGCAAGTTGTATGTGATACGTGCTGGTAGCCACAAGATACAACACGAACCGCAATCATAATAATAATATAATAATCATATTAATCATAACATGTGACACGTGAGTGGACAGGCACAGGTGTTGGGAAATACGAGACATTCGCACTTGGTTCAAGGCCTATCAATTCAGGATAATATATTGTGTTGCTAAGCTAGGCTAGGTATAGTAGGCCTGATTACATTAATAATATTGAACACTCATTAGCAATTATAGGACTTCACTAGCGTATTCACTGCTGCAATAATTTAACTTTTCACTTATTTCTTGATGTTATTTTTTTGTTTTTTAAATCGCATGATGAAATGTTTTTACCTTTTTGACTTTCGAAATAATGTGTAATTCTAAATATAGAAATAGACAAAAAGATAAAAAGTGCTACAAGTTTTTACACTTTCCGATAGCCGAAGGTGCTATATACTGTAACACTGCAATCTGCAGTGATGGTGCGCACAAAAAGTTGCCTACCTTACAGGGTTTTTTTGTCAACCATGTACCGTAAGTAAGTACTGCAAAGTAGCTACGTCAGCTGCATGACATAAATTTACTTTACTGCATTAGGTAATGATCTATAAGTATTGATTTTGAATACGTAATAAATTGGAACAGCTACACAGCTACATATTTGAATATAACCCAAGAAAAAATTATAACTTTAAAAAGCATAAATCATCCAACATGAAAATATTTTAATTGAGTAGTTATTTTGTACACAAGAAGAGTTTATAGCATCGTTAGTTATTTTACACTCTTAAAATAATTATCAAGTCACGTTGTTTATTTTGCGTCTTGAGTCGAGAGGTATTGCGCTATACTCTGAAATTTCTAGAACAAACGCTAACCTCAGCTATTTTATTTACCTCCGCTCGATTTTTTTTCTTTTTTTAATTGAATAATCTACGCATATCATTGTAAAACTTCATTATTATTATATAAGGCAAATGTCCAAGCTTTTTAATATGCACACATCAATGTTTTATTTTTTAATTATGATAATTTTTAATGTTTCATATAATTAAATAAAAAGTATAGATATTTGGTCTTCCAATATATGTATTACGATACGACCCACGTCCAGCACTGTTAAAATTCAATAAATTAATCAACTAAATTAATCATTTCATATAATTACTCACGTAAAACTTACAAGTTAATAGTAAACATGAGTCTTCTTAAATAATATATTTTAAATAAAGTTAGTAAAATAACGGAACACCGCCATGCAATTTTATATAGTGAAGAAGAAAAAAACTGCTTCCATTCTTACGTAATACAAAGTATTATTGCAGGTTCAATGAAAAAAATAAAGAAAAAAAAAAACGATGTAGCTGCCTGTTGCACCACTCGCTGCAAGCTTTAATACTCCAGTTTGGAGCCCCGCCCACCATTTTGTGTCTGTATGCTCGAGATGATGTGGATCGAACCAGGGACTCCTTGGGTCTAGCTAGTCAAGGGTCATGTCATGCGCATAACATTGCATTCGCACATTGCATCACAAGCCGCAAAAATCACATTGTTTTGAGTCACAAAAATAATGTCAGGTCAATTCATATAATGATTCATAATAATAATAATAATACTATCAACTTTGATAACAACTATATTGCGTGATTGCATGTTGTGATTCTACTGTATATACGTACATACATGATAAAGGAGCAATAGCAAAATAATATGGAATAAACTAAAAAAGGATAACAGAAGTTATACTTATGTTAGTTTATAAAAGCAATTTATTTTTTTATTTTCTGATAACACTAATATATTTGCAACAGTGACAAAAAATTCAAATAAAATAAATCATCTCAACACAAACTAACATGCTGATGAATGAAAATGCTTATATCGCATAGTGCCACATATAGGGCATGAGGGCCACAATTTCTGTTTTGTTCGCGTGAATTATTTCCTAAAACTCTAGAGTTATCAAATTTAATCAGATTATTGTAATAGACATCAATGTCATTTACCCCCCCCCCCCCCCCCCCCGCCTTATATTATTTTAGTTATTATTTGAGATAAATTGGGCGTTGTCAAATATATATATAATATATACACATGGCTATAACAAAATTAAATGTTTATTTTATCATTATTGTTTATTTTTATTAAACTTTTAGTTTGGTTGATGACTTGATAGATAATCAATCAGTATCGATTGATGGTTAATTTACGCACGAACCATCAGTATATATTTACTGAACAGAAGCGTAAACACTATGAAAATTGATATGAGGGAGAAACTTTTTAGTCTTATCTTAATTATACCGTATTTAAATAAGCGAAGCTCGCTCGTTTCGTACGTCTGGAAGGCGTGTATTATAATGGGTCAAGGAGCCTAATTTAAATATCCAAGAATAGTAAGATAGACAGGGGTGTTAATTTTATATGACCCCTATATATTATATTTTAATTTGTACATACTACATGAACTATACAGTGAAAAATAATACTAATGCACATAGGATTAAAATATTTCAGCTTAATTTTGAATACTACATTACATTCTTGATACACGCAACATTCGTTTTTAGATTGCTTGTGATCAACAGGGGATTTCAAAAAAGAAATCATAGAATTGGTTACGCAAAAATTGACTTACAAAACATCTATTTTATTTCAAAATATAAAGGCCGCTTCTTTCTCCTTAGAGAAACTTATATATTATATATAAACTTTGAAATATTCTTTTTTTATCACACTTTTTAATTTTTATGTTGAAATTAATTATTCTTTGCTTTTTGTTTTTCTACTGACTCCTACGCAAGAAGTCTTATATATTTTTTTATTTTATTCTTTTGTAGTGGTGGCGTAGATAATTTACTAGTGATTCATATTATGTATGTTGGGTGCCGAGTGGAAAGTACAAAGTCTTGAAGCCAGTGAAATGTGACACTGTAGGCGCCGTACTGATAACGCAAGTCGGAGAGAGAGAGACAGACATGAAAACATGACTTCCTAATGAAGCCGCCGTATCTGCATATACGTGCAGTGCACACACCTACGCACCTCTCCCAAATATTTTTTTAACGTCATTATAAGTAACCACGTGATATGCCACATGAGTACCTGATTTACTTTATCATTATTATATAGATAAGAAAATATTTGAGTGCATTTGACAATAGACTAAATAAATATCAAATGAACACTTCTCAAATTTCCAAATTATAACTTTATATCATAAATTTAATTTATCACCCGTCGTTCTATTAATTCCTCCCTTTGAAATTGCTACTATATGACGTCATGTATGACGTCACAAGTTTGCAATATTCTTTTTTGTATTAGAGTAGGCGTGGCAAATTGCTGCGAGTGAATCGCGCCGGCACCCTGGTTACAATCGATGCTCTGTGTATAGTAAGTAATAAAGTGACGTGAGCACCAAGTCTGGTCTATCCTCCAAGTATTATCAAACTAATAAAGAAAAATTGTATCAAAACAACAAGACGATATGTCTCAAGTCACTCGAATGAAACATCGTTTTGTTTCTTTATATAATCTAGGACCCTACTTTAATCAATATTAACAACAAGTAATGATTTCAAAATGCGGAATGATATTTCATAATCTTTATCCACAGTTCCTAGAAGATTCCAAATTTTATCAGCTTTTTTTCCCCTCCCTTCCTTATTTGTTTTATAATCATACAAATAAAATAGTCCTCAAATCACAACCACATTTATAATAATTTATATAATATAAATAATATAATTAATATAATGATTTATAATAATATGAAGAAAGCGTGCAAAAAATATTATATAATATAATCATGAAAAGAATCTCTCTTTATATATTTTTTTCATCGTTCTCAAAGTTTGGCAAGACGAGGATGAAAATAATAATAATAAGCCGGATTATAAATGATATGGAAAAGTATATTTGAAAACTGTTTATATTATAATCTTTAATAATGATGAAACTCTACTTACGGCTTACTGTACATACGTACTTACGTACGTAAGTAGGTATATGTGAGACCTTTAGACTTACGTAAAAGGCACATAAGAGCAAGTCAGACAGACAGTCGGAGCGAGACGATACTGGAGATGCTTGCTTACGTGACTGGCTCACTGATTTTCCACCCTCACTCGGGTATTCATTTACAACAATACGTGGGGTATTAGTAGAGACATAACACTGACGTAAAAAACACCTACGTATGTCGAGTCGCGACAATTGCAAAGAACGTGGAAAATAAATAAATTATGTATAATAATATATTTTTTTATCCTTTTGCAGAGAAAAGTATGAAAATATACTGTTTTTTAATGTAGAAGAAAATTACATGAAACACGAACTGTTCTTGTAGGAAGAAAAGTTTGTTTTCAAGGAAAATATATTACAACGCTACTTAAAAATAAATATTAGTACATTATTAGTATTACCAAGGCTCTATTATATTATAGTATTATATATATATATATATATATATTATATATGTATATTATATATATTAACAATCGATGCTATTAAGATAATAATTGAAGTATAGGAAGCTTTCAAGGATTCAATTATAAATCAGAGAGTATCTACTAATGCATATGACGTCATATGAGTTTTGCTTACTTGCTTTCTATAAACAACATTTTATGACAAAGCTAAAATTATCAAGCAATATAATTACCACTAATACAGTAAGTTGTAAAGCTAGCTTTTTATGCAATTATTACAATTATTATTATTTATTTTACTTTTTTATTTATTATTATTAGTATTATTATTTTTATTTTTTTTTCATTTTAGTATTTTAAATAAAAACTCACTTTAGGTCTATGTTTTATTTGGCACTAGAAAGGTATTTTAAAATTTCAAAGACCGTCACGGTAAAATTCGGTCAAACTTTTTTTTTTTTTCCCCTCCCTAATGTATTATCTAAAAAATAAAGAACCTAGTAAAAATTGTGTTTTCTTGGCATAGTAAATTTTATAAAATTAAAGTAGGCACCACGTTCAAGAATTCTAAAAGTGTAGGAAGAACCATTTTTATCTGACCATGTATAAAAATAAAATGCTTGGCATAGGTCATGAACTCGGATTACCGCATGCATTAATTATACAATCGCATCAACTGTAACTATATGAAATAATGAGAAGACATGAATACAGCACATTGAAGCCCATTGACACTGTTGTTGTTGTTGTTGTTTTTAAAACATATATGTACAGTATATTATTATATTTATTTTCCAACATCTCATATTTTTTAGCTCAAACCGACCTATCTCAATCAAAAAATTACTCGCGGTATTATAAAGATCATATTTCTAACAAACTTTTATCATGTTCAATATGAGATGAAATTTAACTACTCGTAAATAATGAATGAATGACTGCAGTTTTAAATATTAGTTAACATCAATGAAGTTAGTAAATTACTTGACCTACCTCAATATGTTTATATTTTTAATTATAATAAGGGAGAAACAAATCAAAACGAATATAACAAATAATACTAAAGAGTTCAATGATTTTACTTACTTGTCACGTATGGCTCATCAGTTAATTTATTTTGCATCTTACACGTGATATAGTTGAGGTTTGCTTATCACATTTGAACAGCATACGATTAATCATAATCTTATCATTATAATGTGTACTGAAAGGAAGTAAGATACATATTGACGTGCCTTTCTCGCAAAAAAAAAAAAAAAAAAAAAAAAAAAAAAAAAAAAAAAAAGGATTCCATCAACATAAATCGTGTTATCATAATATTATACGTAAGGGGTATAGTTGGAGAAAAACATTTTATACGCAATCGTCATTTTCCTATAGTCTAGGGAAATAAGAATATTATTTATTGCATATGAATTTAAAATGTATAATTTTGTCAACCACTATGCTACTTGTTGCTTTTGTATAATACGCTCGTCGACGTTGCTTAGTAAACCCTTTATTTTTCCCTTCCTTTTATTCGTATGAGGTATACCGATTTTTTTATTCATGATATTTTCCACATCCCACGCTATTGGAATAAGTTTTCATCTACTTATGAATCATCTAAAAAAACGCTTCTGAATAGATTTTTTTATGTATAATATTTTATTTATTCAAATAACAATGGATTATGATATGCACAATATGTATGGTCTAGTCTAGACGAAATCCTAGACGTTAAACAACATCAAAATAATAATAATAAAAAGGAGTTAAAAAAAAAAAAAAAAAGTTAAAAGAGAGTAAAGAAAATCTATTGAATGGAATTGGTTTTGATTAAAACTATATTTTGAAAGATACCAACAGTACTCATTATTAAAATATAAATTATATTCACAAAACTGAAGTGGACGCGTTAACCATTTTGCATTTAAATTAATTGCTAATTTAAGATAGTGTTATCAAAAAAAAAAAAAAAAAAAAAAATCCCATGGTCACATTCATCAAACGATGGTGATTGTCATTACCTCGGCGACTACCCGCACAATTGGCATTGGTTTCAGAAGCAGCAGCAGGGTAGGGAGGAGGGGACCAACAAGCAGCCACCAGTGTCTGGCAATGTGGCCTTGCACGAGCGTGAGGGGCCACTGACCGCTAGTTTGTGAGAGAAAAGTTGCAAGAAATACAGGCAACACCATTAAATGAATACCTTCATCGAAATAACCCGCCCTTGTATTGTCTGTGCAATCAGCTGGTGTGAGTGAACTCGAGAGAGAGAGAGAGAGAGAGAGAGAGAGAGAGAGAGAGAGAGAGAGAGAGAGAGAGAGAGAGAGAGAGAGAGAGCTAATTTAATACAGTCTAAGAATAAAGTTGTTGTTTTTTTTTTACAATTTTTATTTTATTTTTTATTATCATTATTACCAGCCAGTACCAGCTTAATTATAATAAAATAAAATGTTATAACATAAGAAAAGAACATCAAAATATTCATATGACGTACAAGCATGTTGCCACATTTCTCTAACTGGAAATAATATGAAATATAAAATAAAAACAATAAGAAATATACATATAAAATAATACATTATATATTTAGCCTTGGTTTGAAGGATCCGGAACTTTAGTACAAGGACAAGTAAGTGAACGAACGAATGAACGATTCTAACTGCGTCACGCAAGCTTTGCGAGATACAAGGAAGTACCAGTCTATTTGGCCCTCTCCTCCCAGTCTATACCAATGTAAAAATAATAATAATAGAGAAATTCATTCTCTTCATCATAATTTGCAGACATATCGCTAGCAAGAAGTTAGCAAAAATTATTATTGTTGTCGGAATACTAGACGTTACCATGGCAACGAGGGAAAGAGAGACGCTGACGTGCACACGTGATCAGTTGGCACGACCCCGTGCATTCCTTCTTGTTGCTCTAACCAAAAGTCACGTCATGCGCCAATCCTCGCGCTTCTTAAAAGCACGTATCTTTGAATGGTCACAGAACCTTATACCAAGGACTAACAATAAAAATAAAAGAACTGCATTAATCATATCAAACCACAATGGCTGCTCTGATAACTTTGCAAACTATAATGACAAATAAAAAAAAAATCGATATACTAATTCATTTCACAAAATAATTTTCTTCTCCTTCTCATTACACAAATTTTTTTGTACAGTCTAATTATCTCGCTGCAAATTTAATTTCTAGTTTTATAGGGTGGAGATCAATTAATAATATAATGTAATTATTAATATAATTAATTAAATGTCATGCATTTCAGCAATTCCCTTACTATACGCACTATGTCGCAATGAGAACTGATATTTGTATCATTTATAAATATTATTGAAAAAAAAATCCAATGACGTGACTTGCATTACTTGCAACTTATATGACGATAACACTTCTAAGAAAAATACGTACAGATTAAAAATGTGTTGTTGCTAACATTATCTTTGCATTACTATCATGGATGCAATAAGTGTCATTTTGAATCTTTGTAGCACTCGCTAAATTAATCACGGTCACTTTATTTCTCCTGGTGCACTTGAGTCTAGTGCTCTGTAATCAGTGTAACGAGAGGAAATATTTGGTTGCTGCATGCGGTACTTTTGTAGTTAAGTGTCAAGTGGGCGAGGTCGTATTGTGCGGCGTCATGCAGGCCGCCAGGCGCCAGCGGAGCGCCAGCTGGCCCTTAGATAACACCATAGGCAGTGTGTTAGCTGGCTGCATACATGCAAGCGCACTTCACCACCATTTGATTAGATGCACCCACCCAACTTAGTGTGTGCAAAATTGTCAAAATGAAAAATAATAAACATAACATAAAAATACTTCGCTTTTATGTCACTTGCAAACAGACATCCAAATCTGATTTTCAGCTTTCACAGACATAAATTTTGTACTGTAATTTAATTTTGTTCCTAGAATGGTATTGAAAAATCTCCCAATCATTTCTGCACAAAAATAAATCAATAAAATGAAGCAGCCGTCTCGGACTATTAGATTAGACACTATTAGATAACTGATTATACATGTACCACACTATTATACGGACAGAACGAATTACTGTCAACTCGCCAATCTTGAACCAGAAAGCCTTTCACCTACCCTGCATACTTAAGAATAACAATATATACCGGTAATATATTAAAACAAATAATAATAAAAACGTAAATTACTGCAAGATTATAGACGGGAGAAAATTTATGAGAAGTTTTACTTAGATTTAATATTAAAAAATAAATGAAATAATAAGTGTGCTGATTTTGCTCTACTACATATAAATTAATAATTAGAAATATATATATATATATATATATATATATATATATATATATATATATATATATATATAATATATATACGTGCATTCATACAAGATGGGTATGTTTTTTTACGACAGTAAAATATATATATTTATACAGTACATATATATATATATAGTTTTATGAAAATTAAAAATATAATAATAATAATATCAGTATTAAGTGAAAGTGGGACAAAGCTTTGAAAAAAAAAAAAAAAAAAGCACAGTAAATATTGATTATATATAGATTATAGAATGCATTATTACAAAAAAAAAAAAAGTATCTCCGGACGAGTTAAATAGTAAATTGTTCCTGTTATCTGCAGAGCAAAGAGTTACACGTGTACGAAAATCATGTCAAAGGGTAATGCTCGTTACATTGCGCTTGCTCACTTCAATAAAATGCACTTGCTCATGCAGTTCGGCATACATATTCAGCACAATGAAAAAGTAAATAATATCACTTCTCATATTTCACTGGATTCTGATTTGTAATTACTAATTTTTAAGCATATGGAGCAGTGAGACTTAATAAACAACATAATTACACACACACAAATGTATTAAGAATTATTTATCAGAAGGCAGTTATGAATCATAAGCAGCTGTGAATTTTCAATAAAAAAGCATTAACTGGACTTGTAAAATAATCAGCATTAGTAATCGTGTTATTTTTAATTATGAAATAAACTGTTGCAATCTATGCACTAAATTTATATGAATCTCGTAAGTAATTCCGTTCTCATTTAGTTTTAAAATCTTAACTTGCAATAATTGCTTCATTTCGAAAATAAACATAACATTGCAACTTTTAACTCAAACGGTAAAAGTTCAAGAAAAAAAAAAAAACATTTTAATGCGTAATTAAAATTTGTTTATTAATAAATTATTAACTAAATATACTCGGTTACTAGTATACAAACATTGAAAGAAAGTTTTAGAGTTATTCGTAACTCTTTTCATAACATATTAAACTAGACACATTGATGCTTTATTACTGTATGTAAATAAATATTATGACCTCAATTTGGTATAATGATTTAACAACGAAGTTGCACACTGTACCATACACCACGTGTGTTCTGGAGAACCAAGTGTGCACGAGGCAATAAAATTATAAGGTCAGATGATTTGTGGGTGGTCTCGCCTCGCCCAATACCATCTTCTACCACGTCACATTAACAAACGACGAGGTAAGGATCAAGTTGCGCTTATTAATGCATGAGATTTGTTTTTTCCTGCGGTATCAGCATAACTGAAGGTTATTAGGACACAAGACAATCCTGTAACGTGCCTGGCAACTGCACTCCTCTTGAACGGGAGGAAAAAAAATATACCCATAGCAACCGGTAATTGAATTGGTATATTATATAACAATCTACAAAGATTTATAAAAAAAAATCATGACCTGGTTCACTGAAACTACAATATTATTGTTCCGTTTTATTTCTTTGTTATACAGTCATCGTCCTCATATAAAAAATAATAAGAAAATGTACTGAAACGATCGTTATAGTTATAGTATAACAATACTACAAAGTAGAGTTCTAAGAATTTATAATAAAACTGTCAGAATAGACTCAACTACTGTGAGCCGAGCTTATAAATTTCTGAATAACATATTATCGTATCATTTACACAAGAGAGATGCTTTCATACATAATATTATTCTCAGAACTGCAATGAGAATACTTAGAAAAATATAAGCGACAGTTTAAATAGTATGAATAATAATAATAATTGACGTCAAAAGAAAAAGGAGACACCTTGAAACACCTGGGTTATGCTTTTGTCTCATTATGCATGCATTAGGTGGGGAAAAAAAAAGAAAAAAAAAAGAGCCCAGTCGTTACGCGAGCACATATCGTCATAATATTATAATGTCAACCTAAGAACGTATACATATTTAGCAGGTGCTTGACACAAACCGTGAGAGAGGGCTTCACTTTTGCCATTATAATTTATGAGTCTCTATATCTCTTATACTTAGTTAATAAAACACGACACCAATGTAGGTTGCAATAAAATTATTGCTTGTTGACAGAAAATATTTCTCTCTATATAACTTCCACACATTAATTAAGTTTTAACTGATACTAGCAAACTACAAAATAAACATTCGTTTGATGTCAATTTTAAAGCACTATAAGAAGTTTATTAATATTAAACAGCAAAGTAAATAAAATAAAAGTTGTTTATATTAATATTATCATATCAAAGAACCACGCAGGTAATTTAGTTAGTTACAAGCAGAATTACTTCACGATTGATTCTAAGAATTAAAGAGGGTACGATTTTAAACTCGAAGTTTTCCTTGTAAACTAATGTAAGTTGCATCACAAACCATAACTTCTTCTAAGAAAATTTAACGATTTAACATGTACCGGTATAGTATGGTAAACGTACTACACTACTACATGAATACAAATGAAAAATAATAATAAAAGTGACGATTAGAAATAATGTTGTGTAGTTAATTAAGAGTTGAAGTTGTATAATTTTCCCAGAGTACGGTACTCTCTTTCATGGCAAAAGTGCACGTTTAATCTATATTTACCAGCGTAAATGGAAAACTAATAACTGCATGAAATATAAATAATATCTATTGTTAAATCTATGTTGTAAATGCAACAATGATACAAGAAATCGATATAATTTCTAATTACAA
The DNA here is from genome assembly GCA_949318235.1 of Ecdyonurus torrentis. Taxonomy (NCBI): domain Eukaryota; kingdom Metazoa; phylum Arthropoda; class Insecta; order Ephemeroptera; family Heptageniidae; genus Ecdyonurus; species Ecdyonurus torrentis. The sequence goes on along the minus strand of OX439128.1, from coordinate 11,191,258 downwards.
TAGTAAGGGTAAATTAGTAGAGTAGGTGGGTGGGGTTCATTCATAACAATTCACTGCACATTAGAATACTTTACATAATACATACTAAATTATACACGACCTACTTATTCCATGTTCAACGTACCGAAATAATATTATAGCTTGTTATAAAAGCAAGTGCAAAGTTAGACACCGAACTCGATGATAAAATAATGCTGCCGATCTGTATAAAATAAAATCATCGTCGTTCTTTTTCTTTTTTTTTTTTTTACACAATGACATTATGTAATATGCATCCGAACTCCTAAGTAAAGGCCTAATTGTTAATAATAAATAAATGCTATTAATAACTCCATATGAATATCATTGTACTCATTACAACAATTGATATAAATTATCTCTAAATCAATATTGATGCTCTGTGTTCAATAAGAAAGGTTCAATCCCTTGTAACAAAGCAGTTTGCTTGCATAAAAAAAAGGGCGTAACCCCTCCCATACATATTCTGTTCTATAGTGGACATATATGTATGTATGTATGTATGTATGTATGTATACGACGGAAATGAAAATTTACATTAAAATTTAAACAGCAACTACCGTGATTATATTTTCTATTTTATGATTATTTCAAGCCATCGCCCTAAATAACCATGTAAGACTAAAACTACCATGTATGTAAATAAAAATGCAAAACAAACGCAAACTTCACTACGTAATCAAGCCTATATGTATATTAAAACTTTGAAAAATGCATTGGAAAAAATGCTGTACGTTTGATGTAGTTTTATGTGTATTTATTTATGAAAATTTACTATAGGCAAATAATTAATAACATAATGTATGTATATTGTATGTATTGCATTTTTCAACATATAAAATGCAAGATTGATCAAAATAAAATAAGCCCCAAGAACCTAGCAGTTTCTAAATTACTATTTTTTATTATTTCCTGAGTATAAAACGCGGTACAATCAGATATGTGTGCATAATGAAACGAGTATAAAATGTGTACAATATGCTGCTGGTATGTATGTATGTTCTATCCAAACTGATGAGCATAGACACAAATATACATGCATATTAATGATATTTGTAACCTTAATTAAGTTTTTAACACATTTTTAGGAAAAATGGCTACAATTATAATAATAGTACATACATATGTACATATAATACCCTACATGCATATTATAAATTAAAACATTTAATCGCATAACGATATGTATGTATGTATGTATATACATACATACTCTCTAAATTGTGATCATACAATTACCTTTGTATGTATGTATGATTTTTACGTGAAATTTCCTGAGTGCCTTATCATTATCCTACATTAAAATAAAAAAAAAAAAAAAAAAACTATTTACGAAATAGATTTAAAATATAACCTTAAATTTATTTTTACGACACTGGTTACATACCTGGGTTATATTTGATATAATTTTACTCATATGCATAATATTAAATTATAGGAAATAATAATAATTATCATATATGCATGCATTTATTTGTTTAATTAGACCCTTCTCTTTGTTTCTGGGTGTCTATAAATTTCTATGACCTCCTCATAGGACGAAGGTATGGAGAGTGAAGAAAGTTGAGACAGGGGTTTCAATAATTTAGAATATCTTCAAAAATCAAAGTAAAAGGTGGTTATTTGAGTTGATAAAAATATAAATAATGATACTTACCACAAGATCCCTACACATTGAATACGGATTAGCCGGTTTAAGCAGCAAGTCTGCAAAAAATGAACAAAATTTGCTCCAAAGAGCAACAGCAATCCCTACAGAACCACTCAGACTGGAACAAAATGGCCGAGACAGTCTGACTGACTGACGACAGAGGTGGAGGGGGAGACAGGGGGAAACCTCTGGGAAGGGGAATGACGGGCGGGGAAGTGAGGAAGACGAAGGTTGTATGACGTCACATGACATATCATATTCCATAAAAAATTAATTTTATCATTATTTAAAAAAATGTCTTGATATTAAATATTTTTAATAATTTCATTTGAATTGCAGAAGTTAATTTCTATTTTAAGCATTTGAAATTTTCAATTTTATATTTTTGTGTCGGAAATCTCCGAAGTATTACGATCATTTCTGCGGTATTTGTCTAAAACTTTCAAATGTTAACTTTCGAACACCAGCCTTTCAAAAAAAATAATGAAAATAAATAAATAAAGAATATAGAGAGCATTTAGGCACAGGAACAGATTATGATTGCGTCAAAATGCCTTTCAACCCTTATTATTATTATGATTATTAAATTTTTTTTCCATAAGAATTAAAATCCCTTGTAAAGTTATTATTTATGTGCCCCTGAATATGTAGGCAACTTTTTGAACACATCATACGTGCAGGTTGCATACAACTTAGGATATTAAAATATATTAATGAAAGAGGGACGATATCAGGTAATAGTTATTTCTGTAAAAGTAAAAAATTCATTAGAGGAACCCAAGGCTTTCTTTATTGACATTTTTTTTAATTACATACAAGATTTTTTGTTACTGTTTTATTATAATAATAATAAACAAACATTTTCTTTGGGGAAAAAGGTATATTTATATAATATTTTTTTTATAAACAATGTTTAAAGACAAATATACACCATACAATTCAAAGTAACAAATCAAAATCATCCAATTTGATATCAGTCGTCAGATCAATATTTATTTTTTTGCAAGAGGGTGACTTTCGTCTGTTTTGAGTTATCAGAAGAATGCACAAAATAATGTGAATTTGATACCCTGTCGAATCAAATTGTAGCCTTGGGAAATCCTGATTGTGCTGCAAAATTTGCAATAGTATAAATGTGCTGTAATCAACAAGATCTTATGATTTTGTTAATTAATAATATGCACACTGTTATACTTTTTTCTTGTTTTCTTTCATTTTTTAAAGATTTTTTTTCAACAATATCATAATAATTAAGATAATTTAAAAGGTATATTATATATATATATATATATATATATATATATATATATATATATAATATTCTTTTGTTTTTATATAGTATAGGATAGGGTACAATAATATAATGAGCATGAGCCACTAAAATGCATTTTACATTTTTGAAGGTCACAAGCAGGAAGCTCTGTATTTTATTTTTGTGCAGTATTCTGTTTCCTACAAAGCTACATACTTTTTTTTTATTGATGCATTTATATATAATATATATATATATATATATATATATATATATATATATATATATATATATATATATATATATATATATATATATATATATATATATATATATATATATATATATATATATATATCAGTGGCGTGCGGTGGTTCCTGGAGTAGGTCATGCAACAAACCACGGGGGGTCTGGGGGGCGCAGCCCCCCAGAAGAGCCCGCCGCAGGCGCGATTTTTTTGAGATCACGTGGTATTTTGACACTAAAACCGTAAAAAGAATATGTCTCTTAACAATTAAATACAATAAAATTCGATTTATGCAAACTACACACAAATATTGATAGCCAGCTTTGATTTGATTTTTTTTTTTTTTTTTTTTTTTTTTGCTTTTTGTTTAGAACACGATCGTTCATTGTTATTTCTTTATTTAGTACTTTAGACTTGATAAGAATAGAAAAAAACGTCTAAAAAAAGTCCTTGCTCAACAGCGAGATTGATTTTTTATCGGCTCAAAAAACAAGATCAACCAATGAATGTGTCTATTTTTTTTATTTAGCTAATCATTTTACAGAAGTCTTTTTTTTTTTTTTTTTTTTTTTTCCCCAAAAGAAAAACATTTTTATAATAGTTTATATATAATTTTTCGTTTAATTGACTTTTCTAGTCCGCGGGATAAGCGCAAGCTCCGCGAGTGTAACGATATGGAGTACAATTCACACCTCTATCTCTACTAGTAAAAAAAATTGTACCCCTTGCTCTTTGATAAGCATCTGAGAAGGGTGTACAGATTTTTATTAACTCGATCACACAGTAAAGGACATCTGTACTATACGTCAGAGTTTGTCTCTTTACCCTCCTTGCTTATCCCGCGGGCTAGAAATCTAAAATAAACTACTAATTTTTCTTTAATTATTTTAGAGAAGATCGAACACAAATATTAAATATATTAGGTTCTAAATTTAGAACATTGGGTTAAGTCGCTTTAAAAGAATCTGATTCTTAGTTTTGCGTGCAAAGTATGGCCATATTCTTATATTTTTTTTATTTACATTACTTGTATGTATAAGTTATATATTATGTTACTGTACGTTATTTATTTGGAGTATTTGCTTTTTAAAATTTGCTTCGTTGGCGCCGATCGCCTCGATGATTTTCATCATTTTCATCGTTTTCATTCAGATTTTGGATCTTTCGCGCTATGATTTCTTTCAGCCAATCAAAAATCTAAATGAACTTGCGCAGTGATTCTGCGCCGCCGATGCAGTTTTAGAAATCACATTTTTGTTGGTGTATTGAAACGTGTGTTAAATTTCTGTAAATGCTGCGTTTGCTACCCCTACCGTGCTTCTCGCTATAGCCATAGCTTCACCACGCAGTCTAGTCGATTGCATATTTTACCACCTCTACTTCTTTTCCCCTCTTTTTTTACAAAACATTATCTGCCGCGCGGTAGTTTTTGAAACATTATGAACTGAACAGTGGAAATATTTTAAACTAAAGAAAAATTAATATTCTGGAATAAATTACTACTCATGCATTGCATTAATTGCATGTATGGACCGCACGCCACTGATATATATTTGTTTTAATATTACATTAATTCCATTTTATTTTTCTGACAAATTTATAATTTACGTGCAAATGATCACCCTCTGCTATTTTTGGTTGTGTAAGTAAAAAACTACAATAATTATCACTAATACACAATCTAAATGTTAAATCTAATTGTATAACGTTTTATTTTTAGTCTAATTAAATACAAGCTATAGAAAAAATATTCCGTCATAATTTTTTTAAACACCTCTTGCATTCAATATTATACCTGTAACATTTTTATTATGCTATTTATTTTGTTTATTTTTTGAGCACCAAATTTGTCTTTTTTTATCGTGTTGTTCATGATACCAAATTATATCAATATAAATATTGTTTTGTTTATATATAATATATATAATATAAATATTATAAATATATGTATATAATATATATATATATATATATATATATATATATATATATATATATATATATATATATATATATATTATATATATATATATCATATATAATATATATTATATTATGTATATTACCATAAATAATATTTTTTAAACTTTGGTACTCAACATGCTGAAACTTAAAGTATTTCAAATAATAATAACATGACAAATTGTTTTAAAAAAAGGAGGGGAATAAAGCGTATAGGTAGTTAATAGTGTTGTTCGTAAACCCTGTTCTCTTGCACCAAAAAATGCGCATTCCATTTGAATAACCATAGGTGATCGTCATTTTTGGTGCAGAGAACAGGGTTTACGAACAGCATTAATGTGATCAAAATTCTATGTCATAAATTTAGGTTTTTAAATTTTGTTGCTGTTTTTTTTTTTTTTTTTTTTTTTTAATGTTGAACGATTAAAAATAAAGGACGTAAGTAATACATACGTATTTATAATATATGGAAAAAAATCTTTGTCGTTTCTCGATATTAGTTACATTGACAAGCTGTTTGCTATAGCTTTATATCATTTATATGCCATACTATAATAGACACATAAGAAACGTGAGTATACTTCATAGAATATTTAACCTTTTCTATCTTTGCAAATTTTAACTGCGCACACTTAAGTTTGCTACAAAAGTTTCAAACATCCTGGATTTGCTCGCGAGGACAATTTTAAAAAAAATTAACATATATGGTAGAGAAAACTGGTTTCTTTATATGTAATAACAATAACTTTTTAATATTTATATTAGAAAATGTGATTTATTGAGAAATTTTCATTATTATCATTTTTATTTTGCGAGTATAAATCCAGTTTCAAAAGAACGCCGTGATATTTTTTTTTATTAGTAAAATCATATTATACATATTTTCAATTCATGATTTAATTTGGGTAAAAAATAAAAATACATTGCGTTGATCATGGACATTGTATGAATTGAAGAGGTCAAACATTTCAATTTTTTTTTATCTATTATATTCTAAAACTATATCTCAATAATTACAATATAGCTTCAAAATATCGAATTTACATTTCTACAATAAATTTAAAATACTGTTAGTTTACACACTCATTTTTGTGATTATACGATGCATTATACAGAGTGGACAATAAATGTTTTTATTTATTTTTTTTTTTTTTGTTCTTCTAAGTTAGTTTTTTCTTTCTTTCATTTATTTATATTTTGTTACTAATATCGAGGCATTGTGTTATAAACAACCTCTTAAAGGATCCTAATTACTTATAGATAAGTGGACATATACAATCGCATGATGCATTTTTTTCTAAGACAATCTTAAGTCTAAAATCTGTACCAAACACATAGTTTATTTTCTACCACTCATGATTTTTACAGCAGCAAAGATACTTCAAATGATAATACCCCCACCCCCCTTTGTAATGCATGGCCTCTATGATAAGTTTTTTATACTAAAGCTTCTAATACAAAATACAAGCATTCTTTCTTGATGAATTTTTCAAACATGAGTGTGAAACAGGACTATATTTTTACTTACTAATTTTTTTTATTGATATCTTAGATACTAATCAAATAGCAAGATATATTATTAAAATTATACATTTTTTTTAAAGCAGAAAGCTACATGTTTATACTATTATTATAACTTTGTCACATATTTATAGCAAAATTTACTACAATCTGGAAGTAATATTTTTGCTAACATTAATCTGAGCTATACGCGTGTGTGTATATCTATTATATAATATATATATATATATATATATATATATATATAATAATAATATATATATATTGAAGGCTTCAGTAGATTTTAGAATTCTTTTTTTTTTATCGCTAAAATTATATGTTCACTGATATACCTAATACTTTTTTGTTTTTATTGTTAAACTTGGTTTATTCGTACATATATAGTAATGAATCATGTCGATCAGTATTGTGATATAATATACACAATATAATATATAATATTATTACATATTTGCATAATACTATAGCACAATATTATGTAATATCAAGACTCAAAAAGTTTTGAAAAATTACGACTTCTTTTTTTTTCTCGTGTTTAATTTAGAAATGAAACAATCGTAGCACCTCATTTTTTTAACAATCAATTTTTCAACATTATTATATTTTTATATGATTACAATAATATTTTATTATGTTATATATTGTTTTATTATTTGTTCATTAAAAAGCTTGTATATAATATTTATCTAAAGTATTTTACAATCTTCAATAAATATAATAAAATGCTGATTCATTAAGTTTTATGGATTTTTACAAATTTGTAGACCATATAAAATTATTATTATTATTCATTCATCAATATATATTTTTTTGGTTATTAGTTAATAATAATTTTATTTTAGTACAATTTCATATTCTCACAAATTGAAGAGCTGATATGCTTTTGTTTCTTTAATGTATGCACAAAAATTCTCTGCTATTCTACATTTAATTACCCCTCTGCATCGTCATAATTCTTTAATTTTAATCTATATTTTTTTTAATACAATGAAATGAATATCATAAATACTTTTTTCTACTTCTTCTTTTTTTTTAGCTTTTAGCAAATGAGAAACATAATATTATATTACATTTTAAAAAAGTCTTCGTCAATCTAAGTTTTGAGTACATGTTAAATTTACATTATATCATCACTCTTTTTAAAAAACTTAACAAATTAAAATTGCAACTTATATTTTTAGCATCACAGCTAATTAAGAATTACATAATAGATTTTCAGAAAAGATTCAGATAATGTACTTTACAAACACACCATAAAAATTCTTTGGAAATTGGTTAATGCAATGAGAAAGGAAAAAAAATTGTAAAATGTATTTCATTTACACTGCAGGCCGTGCTTTTGTTACTTTGATGAGTCTATAACTCCGAGAGTTCTGAATGTCGAACTTTCGCAACAAATACTTGGAAAATACATCTAGTAATCAGGAAACTAAAAAATTACTTAACTAGTTCAAAATTTAATGCTTTTTTAAAATATGTTAGAATTGGGAAAGAAAATAAAACTCGGAGTTCTTTCCCCTGCACTGATGCTTTAAAAATCTCCACAACAAGTAAAAGTGAAATTACAATAAAACGACACCTCAATGTGATGCATTTAATTACTAATTCATGAATTTTAAAATTAATATACTTCATTTTATTAAATATTTTATAAATAAAAATTGGAAATTTTTCATATCTTTTAAATCGGCAATAAATTTTTTTTGTATTAAACCGTAATAAAAACAGCAATAAAGAAAATCTTATCTATTTTATCATTGCACACAAATAATATATTTATAAATGTATCAAAACAAAAACGTAAATTATATTTCCATTCATCGAAATCAGATCGAGCTATTTTTCTGAATCGCAATAACATTATATAATCAACATTTAAATCTAAAATTATTTCTAAAAGTAACTAATTAATTTAGGATTTTATGAATGATATATATACTCATCATTGATTAATATAATAAGTACTACACAAGGAGACAAGGGGCAGATAAAAATGACACCACAATACTAATACATACACTGATATTTTAAGTACCACATATAGTACACTCAATTTTGGAATTATTAAAAATTTGAAATACTTCAAAATATGAGAAAATGTCATGGAATAATATATAGTTGATTGATATTGTGATGAACCAATGGTATTACATTTTACATTTATATAATATGTTGATATTATAATAATATATAATGGAAGCAAAAAGTTAGTGAAATGTAAGTACAGCACAAATGATTTTTTTATAGAGAGCTATATAGAGAAACATTTATATATATATTACAACATATATTATGTACGTACATTTTTTAGAGATTACATTTCATTGAATGAGAAAAAAAATATCTCACCTATGAGTTTCCAAAGTAATGGCAAATTGCCAAATTAAAACTATATAAACAACAATTCTTTTATTACATCTATATAATTTAAGGTATATTAAGTTATTATAATTAAAATGTAGACTCGATCACTACTTTCGCTAAAATTATACTTTAGCTACACATAAATACTGCCTCATATTATTATGCATACAGCTAGCTGTACTGTACATATTTTCTACAGAACAGATACAGCTTTTATCTAAAGATAAACCAAAAATGGCAGATTATTAACTATTTTCTAAATTTAACGAAGTTGAGTGTTTAATTAGGAATTTTCAAATTTTTAAGGAAATTAATTGTTATGAATTTATAATGTATTATTTTGGTCTCAAAGTTTAAATATTTACTTTACAATGTTTTTATACACATATTTCTTTAAAAATAATATACACATTATTTATAAAATGACTTTATATTCTTGATTTAAAAATGGCATTATTTATAGTGATACAAATAATTGCACCATATACTTTGATTAAAAAGAAAAAGAAAGAACTTTGGACTTGGAATAAAATACCAATAAAAAACACACCTATAGTAATAAAAGAAATAATAGATGGAATATCATTATTGTCTTTTATATAAATTAATAAATAAATTTTTTTTAGACTAAAACATTTCTTTTAATTTATCACATATTAAAAATAAAAGTAAAACGACTGGAAAAAATACAGCGTGATGTTACAATGATGAAAAATACTGTTAAACTACTGTTTGTCTAGCACAGATAATAATAATTAAGTCCTTTTTCAATCAATTTTAATTCGGCACTGATATATGAATATATTATTGAGACTATTAAATTTTGTGTTGCTTATATTTTTCTTGGTTAAAAAAGCATATTTACATACACAGTATATCACAGAGATTTTTTTTTAACTAAAAATGTCAATTATACAGTTTTAAATTAAAATATTTTTATCAATAGGCTCAATAATTTTTCATAAATATATAGTATTATTATTATTTTGCAACAACAATAAAAACATAGGAAATATTTTTTTCGCATTTATATTTGCATTTTATGCAAAATAACATTTTTAGTTTTGTTTTGTTTAACATAATCACTTTTTCAATTGTTTAGTTTTATTATAATGTTAATATGATGTGCTGGTCTGTGTTGAAAATAGTAGCAGTAGAAACAATTGACTGTCAATATAATTTAAATACCCTGGTCAATGATTGTTGTTGCTGCTCTGGTATCACACTTACGTAGTTTTTACACTTGATGATCATCAGGAGGGTGATGAGTGTCTTCTTCAGGGGTCTGAATGTTACCGAGACAAGGTTCTACTTCCTCAGGGTCCAACTGTAGTTCCTGGACAGATAAACAACCAGGACTCTGAGCTCGATGAGTAGAGCTCTCGCCGTGCATGCTTCCGCGCCGTTCCTCAAATACTGTAATACAATTTCACAAGTAAATAATTTCCCAAAAATTTATATACTATAATTGTTGAAATATTATAATTTTTATTGTGTTTTTTTCTTACACTTATCAATGCTGATAATGGAACCAATAATTTCTCCGAGGCCTACTGCTGGTCCCTGCTTATCCAGAGATTGTCTTTTTCGTACCAAATGCCAGTCTATCAGAAATAGTATGAGTGCAATCACTTTGATCACTGCACATAGACCAACATATCTGCAAGAGAATAAAAATATATAATTGCATTAGTTTAAAGTCAAACGTGGAGTGAAGGGCATTGTAATTGAAGAGTGAAACTATCAATCTTTCACCTATAAATTCTTTGATATATTTAAAAAGCGACTATATATTGCCACTCGTTGACATAAAATAATAATAGACACAAAGAAAAGTCTAAACTCGTTGTCAACTTTTCATTTTTCACACTTCTTGGCCGATTTATTGTAAATTTACATCTTTTAAGGGTTTTTAAGTTACTTTCCTTGAAGAGATTTTGCGAGAAAAAATAATTATAAACAATATGTAGAATTATTTGATACTTAAACATGTAAATGTGTCCTTACGTTGTTTATGTTTGCTCTAGTTTTATGTTAAGTGGAATGATTGCATGCATTTTTTACATTATATAAGTCGTCTGGTGAAAAGCATAAAGGCGTAGAACACCTTGAACAAAAAAGTTGCGTAATATCCTAACAAACCTGAAAATCAACGTTGATTTGGCCGGAGTCATTGATCTCTAATTTATTTTCCATTCACAAAATGCCGCTGCCGGTCACTGACGTCACAGCTCGCCCGGTTTACTTGCGCGTGGACCAGGCGAGCTGTGACGTCAGTGATCGGCAGCAGCATTTTGTGAATGGAAAATAAATTAGAAATCAATGACTCCGGCCAAATCAACGTTGATTTTCAGGTTTTTTAGGATATTACGCAACTTTTTTGTTCAAGGTGTTCTACGCCTATAATGAAGAAATTTTTGCATTACATTTTATTATACAATTTGCTTCACATAATTCTAAAAATCATTCAGTATCTGTTTATTTTGTAGAAATAAAATCACTCAAAGTAAAAATAAAAAAATAAAAAATATATATATAAGAGAGGAGAGAGAGAGAGAGAGAGAGAGAGAGAGAGAGAGAGAGAGAGAGATTTTAACCTTTTCAACCCTCATTCATGCTTTTCTAGTAATTAAAAAATAAAGACAGGATTCTCAATTTTTTGTGTTTTTTGTGCACATGTGTACAGACAGAGTAATATTGAATGAGGAACACGAAAAAAAAATCAAGGGAAATAATTTTATTTCATATCCCAAAAGAAGACATTGTGCTGAATAAATTTATATTTAGTTCATTAAGTATTTTTAATTAATTTTTGAAATTTGAAAAATGACGTCACGTGCATAGGAAAAAAGTTGACGCCCGTGACGTTATTTTGCGACTTTCAAAAATTAATTAAAAATACTAAAAAAAATGTGCTCAAAAATTACAAATTCGCTGATCTATCGATTCAGGACAATGAACTCTTTTAAAATATGCAATAAAATTAACCCCTAAATTTTTTTGGGATTCCGGTCTTTCTCACTTTATTAATCCTCTAAAATTAAAAATGTGGAATAATGATCGAGGTTTTAAACTCAAAAAAAAATTTCTGGTCGCAATTTTTATTATTATTATATAACGTTACATATTTTATTTATTTATTTATTTATTTTTTTAACCTTCGATTGACTATCCCTCAAAAAATTTAAACTATTTTATCAAGCTCTAAAAATATAAAGTGCAAACTATTTTGCGGTCACATTATAAAACTAATTTTTACAAAATTTACTCAGATTTCTCTTCATATTTTTGAAATAACAAAGGTAGTAACATTTAAAAATTTATTGCTAAAATAATATAAATAATAAATTAAAATTTGGAATTAAATATAAATTATTATCAATCATTGGAATACCACTTTTTTTTTTTTTTTTTTTTTTTTTTTAACATCCAATCTACAAAAAAGAACAAATCTCGTTGTAGAATAAACAAAATTTCAAATCATGAGCAGCTTACTTAATTTCTTTAACTTACTTGTATCTGAATTGTTCAATGTCGTAGAGTAGACATCTCCCTCCACGCTCTCCGCAAGTGTTCTTCCACAATAAGCAAGTGGAATCAATGAGATTTCCAAAGAGAATTGGAGCTGGGATATAGCCAAAGAGACGGAAAATTACAAATTGGACTCCAAGAGCAAATGAGCGCTCTTCTTCACCAACAGATCTGTTTGAATTTTATAGAGAAACATTCAATTAAGATACAACTGAAAATAAAATATTAACTCATATAAAGTTAGCTCTTACCTTAAAACTATCATAAGTAAGGGCATTTGAGTCAATGCCACTAGGAAAGTCATAAAGAATAGTAAGATTAGGAATGGAAAAATAGTTTGGCAAGGTGAATTGCAGGGCCCTGCTGTTGCCACTGGTACCATAGTCACCTCAGCGAACTGAGTAGCTGCTGACGTGGAGCTGCCAGTAACCAGAGTACTTAAGTTGCCGTGAATACCTGTAACATTATTGAAATATTTTTAATTCTGGTCAGTTGATTAAAAATAAGTAACTGGACGGAAAAATTAATATTTTAATGTAATACTAAGATCAATTGCATTAAGGTTGGAAATGCTAATAACTTACAAGCACAGTTTGAGTAGTTAGATCCGGAAGAAAAAACTGTACAACCCGCATGGCACGGACTAAAATAAGTCAGTCCATTATTGCCACACACTGGCTCAACGTCTGACGTGAGGCACTCACAGCCAAAGTTGCAAGCTGCTGTCAAGTTTACTTGGAATGGCTCAGGCTTAGAGCTGGAATAAAAATCAATGATAATGTGAGAAATGAGATATTTAGCTTTTCAGTTATTTACTATACAGTATAATAATATTATTGAATGTTTAGCTAATAATTCATATAATTGTGATTGAGGTAGGAAAAAACAACGGCATACCTATTAAAATAAGGCATTGTGGTGCCTGCCATCTTGACATTATCACAGCCTAGGAAGAAAAGCAGCGCGTAGAAAGCAAGACACAGAATGTTGGAGCAGAGTACAAACTGGACTGCTCCCTTGGGTCTGAGCTGCAGTCTCTTCAACACACAGCCTCCCATGAAGATTCCAATACAGGCGCCAGGCACGGCTATGCCTCCTGTACAAAACATCACATTCATATTATATCGTCTCTTCATTTACTTAGTTTACTATTATTTTCAATTAGACTGAAGATTTTACCTGTAAAAACACTGGCCTGACTCTTGCCCAAGCTGAACTGCGTCTCCAAGTATTTGGGTAGGTAAACAACAAAGCCAGATACGATGGCGAGTTCCATGCACGCTCCGAGGCACGTAACGATGTAGACAGGGTTGCACACGAGGCGTCTTGCAGTGCACAGGAATTCTATTCAACATATAAAATGGCACTTATACAGCATATTTTATGGCTTTTAAATAATTATATAATACAGAAAAATTGGATAGAAAAAAAAACTATACATTTATATTAAAACGTTTTAATAATTTAATCAGGTAAGCGAACAGCTTAGACTATAGCCTACTTACCCATGACTTTGGAGCAGCAGGACTTGAGCTCTTTATTTTGTTTGGCTCGCTGAGAGGTTGAGGGAGGTGATGTAGTGGCAGCGTTTGTTGACGCAACTGCCTTGTCTTGATCCGCGGACGCAGTGCTGATTCCCGATGTCAGCGCACCTGGTTTGCTCTTCTCCTGCAGTCTAATGCGCTGCTTCTCTCGCCGCATCGTCTTAGGAAACGCAAAGAAAGGCATAGCGAGAACCAAGAGAAGCACTCCACACAGGAAAAATCCTCCCCACCACATACCGACAAACCGACGATCTCCAGGATCTACAAGGCATACGTTATATCATGTTAATAATACAGAAATTATATATTTTACTATTTTTATATAACTTACCGATTAAAACTGGGACACTAGATAAGGAATCCATGTGAAAAGATAGCAAATAGGCTCCAAGTAAAAATCCGCAAACGGGGCCAAATGCTGCCATGCTGTACATAATACCTATAAAAAAGACAATTAATGTTTATTTAATAATAATAATAAAATATCTGACTCTCTCCTCAACTAAATAACTCTTTTTTGTCGCTATTATAATTTCATTTCTATAAAAAAAAAACATTTTATAATAATAATAAAATAACACTATTTTATGTTATAGTTACGCAATTTATACAATCCATTTATACTTAACAGTACAAAATAAAACTCTAAAATATATTGCCAGTATCCTTGATGTTGAATGTTATCTAATATCATAGAAGTTAATAGTTGATGCTAAAAATTCACTTATTATATTTATTTATCTTTACTTAAGATATATTAAATAAATAAATGAATAAATAAATATTCGTCTTTATTCAATAATATTGAGAAAAAATACAATTGACAGGGCGAGGTTGAGGGCCCACTCTCTCACACCTAACCCAAGGATACTACATGATAGTTCGTGAACAAAAGGTATTTTAAATTTTGTTAGTGATAAGTGCGCAGTTTCAGCATCACTCAAACAATAAGGGATAATGTTCAATGCCACGGTACTGTAATTACGAATACATCCTCGAAAGTGAATTTCTTAACTAAAATCTAAAATACATATTGTTTTTAAAATCTATATAATTATATATATATATATAGCCATTATAGAGGGTATATGGTTGCATTCATACAAAAGTCGACGCCATATATAAGCACTAAATAGCATGGGATACTATGGGAAAATGTCACATTTTGCCAGTTAAAAAATAGTTTACAATATTTTTGAGAGCATTGCAGTGCTGTTAACAGGTTGAATTATAGGTTTTCATGGTATGCGAGAAAAACAATATTAAAATAAAAAATAAGTAATTGACCATAGGAAATGGCCAAAAACGGCGTTTGTCCTATACTGAGCTATACAGCTACACCCTATATGCAGCTATGTGCATGGCAGTATATGGACTGATACTTACCTATGTAAATAGCGGCACTTTCAGGGTGTACATGGTCATCGATATACGTGGTTCCGAGGGTGAATAGTGGTGCACCTCCGCAGCCAAGTAGTAGCTGTGCTAGGAGGAACAGTAATACTGGACCAGTGGTAGAGGGGGTACTCATGATGCAGTTGTCTGCGCGTGACCTCAGGTTGTTACCAGGTGACAGAGGAGGAGATGATAAGCCAGCTGTAAATATCAAATGAAGAACATAAAAAACATGACCAAATAGTTCGCGTGACTATATAAATGTATAATAACAAAGTTTACCTGAAGAGAGAGGCCCGAGTCCCATGTCTTGTTCACGGACTGAGACCCCGCGGCAAATGTTCTCTGAACTGGAAGAATTGAGAGTGGAGTCTCCAAGATGTGGTTCAGCGGTAAAGTGAGGAACCATGAATACCATCGACCCAACTCCCATAATGATTGAACCTAATGAAATTATAACACCATGGTTATGTGGATGGTATTAATCAACATTGATTGTAAATTCATCAAAGAAGAAAAATATATAATGTACAAATTATCTAAAGTATGCTTTCACGATGGATGTATATGATGTCCATTGTAAAAATTATAATTTTACTGTTAATGTCAAAATTGAATGCGTTTACTTTACTTACCAATTGCAATCCAAATAGGGATGTGCTTTTTACTTCCGAGGTAACTAACAAATATAACTGTGAAGACATTGCCGATCTCGTAAGAAGAGGCAACAAGGCCGGAGTGGCTTGAGGGGATCTCGAAGCGCTTCTCGATGGTGGTGATGACGGAGCTGATGTAGCCTGAGGCAAGCGCTTGTTGTAGAGTTACCAGCAGTGACAACAGCAGCACAAACACCTGTAATCACACATTTAATTGTTAGCAAAAGTGTCCCAGGTCAATATTTATGAAGTAATTACGTTGCATTGCTTTTGTACACTTAAAAAATTAAAAAAAAAATTATATAGTAATTAAAATTGACCATAACTTTGCAGACTTTCAATAACAAATTACATGCAAATTTGTATGAAAAGTTTGTAATGCTGAATTGCTGCAAATTATTATAAAAAATTCAATACGATTATAAAGTAAAATGATAATAATGAAGAGCCAGAACACATTAAGTCGTAAATTGATGTTAAGGTCGTTTCAAATATTACTTGTTACTTGATAGTACAAATGTGTGTTCCGAGATAACCAAAAGTGACAAACCTTGATGTTTGCGAAACGCTGAAGAGCTGCAGGTCGGCAGGAAAGTAAGCCGCAGTCTTGGAACTCAGTGGGTGGAGGAAGCTGAGGGACCACAGCGGCAAGTGGAGGGCTGCCTGGAAGGTGACGCTCCCTGCACACCAACAAAATATTATATAGCCTCTCTACGGCAAAAAAAAAAAATAATAATAATAATAATAATAATAATAATAAAGGAAAAGAAAAGAAAATTCCGCAGTCTGTATTTTATAATAAGTTTTTATAGTTATTAGCTATAACGACGAAAGTTTTAACACCTACTTCAATATAAAGAAAATTACATTTAAATAATTTGGTCATGAATGTTAAGTGTAATAGTTTTTAACATTAACGTTAAAAGCAATTGAATTAAAAAATATATATAGCAACTTCTTATTCGAACATATAACACACTCATTCAATTAAAACGTTAATTAATTAATAGCGTTCGATTTTTACATTTTACTCTCTGTATATGATTAAGTGTTGTAATTTTCAGTAAGATGAAGCGTAATAAATTCACTCTTATAGGGTGGGGAGACAGAGTAAAAAGTAATGGAATATGAGCTTAAGTAATAAGTTATAAAATGAAAATATAAATTAATTAGTTGCAAAGCTTATGATGACTATATATATATATATATACAAACAAAAAATATATATAAAATAATAATAAATTGTCAGTCATTTACCTGTCTAGGGTGTGCGTGTTGGTGGAAGGTTCACTGAAGGGTGGTGAGGACGGTGGAATGGGCGGCTGGAGGGACGAATGTCTTGTCTCTCTTCCTACATGATTCTCCTCCTCCTCTTCACCATCCTCGCTAGCAGAGCCCGAGTACAAGCCGGTCATGGCGTACATGGACACGTTGGACTCCTGACGTCGGTGTCCTGGGACCGCGGCGGCACCCCCGCTTTGTGCTGATGCCGAGCCACATGACGAACTAGCCATGCTGAAAGTACAGAGAGAGAAAAACACTCACGTGAGCAATATCAATCACTTGAAGCAACGAGCAAGCACCTCACGGCACCTTGCGCATCTCGTGTCATCTCGTGCTGCCCTGCCTGCATTGCGCACACATTTCGCGTGTCTCAACGCTTTAAACAAAATCTTGGACTTTTTTTTTCTTTTATTGTTATTATTAAAAAATAAATTATCAACAAACAAAAATTTAAAAGCTTATATAATGTACAAAAATATGCTTGTTCTTTAGAGCAAGTATTAGTGTATCATAAAAAATATACATAAAGAAAGTAAAATACACTGTTTTTTATATTTAATTATATTACGTCATATAATATCAATGTACATAAAGATTTAGCAATAATGATAAGGTATAAACAGTTTAATATTAGCAACAAAATTTGTGTCGTGTGTGTGTTATACATACATACTCTGCATTATCTAAACTACAAATTTTTACTTCCACTGCGGTATATACATTCAGGTTTCGCTTCGCGCAAGGGCAAAAATAAAGTAAACGCCAGAAACCCGCACCCATATAAACCAGCCCACAAACTTTTTTTTCTGATGGTGCGCAGCTCTTTAGTGATAAAGAAAAAAAAAAGCAAATAAGCTATACTGTACTACTGTTGTTGACCTAACGTTGCTTCTAATATTCCCACATCATTAACATCAAGTACGTAATACACAATGCTTTACAACAAAAAAGTAACGCAACGAAGAAAATATAACGTACATACTTAAACAAGAGAATAGAGAATAACAACACTTGAACTTCTTTCACAATAAAAAGTAATGCTGGTCATAAAAACAGAAAAATCAGTTTTTCATTAAAATTAAAAAATAAAAAAAAATAAAGTAACAATAAAAATTTTCCTTATACTTTGAATATACTTTACAGACGTAAATATTTTATTAGAATAACAATATAAAAAGACGCAAGCGTCTTCTTCTTCCTCCTCTTCTTCTATCTTTATCTCTCTCGCGCTTTTTTTTTTTTTTACTGCAATGCATGTATATGTGAGTAAATTTTTAAATATTTTATTTAAAATAGTATAAGAAAATTCTGAATTGGTTGTAATATATTCTAAGTAATAAAATAGAAAAATTGTCTCTAACAGTATAAAATAAATTTTATTAAAATGCGAAAAAAAAAAAAAAAAACTTGTAAAAAATATTGATTTAATAAGCTTATACGTTAAGTAAATTAATAATGTAGTTTTATTGCTAATAATAAATTATTTTATTTGGCCTTCTGCTACCATTATATTATAGCAGGTACAAAAAATGTAATAATAAAATACCATGATATTGTAATATTTGCTACTGTTCAATAATATAAAAAATGAATAATGAGTAATTTGTAACAATAGGGCTTTTAAATGTCCCATAAAATTTTATATCTGTATTCTCTCTCTCTCTCTCTCTCTTCTCTTTTATACTCTAACACAATTGTAAAAAGACTAAAAGTTAATATTGAAAAATCCATTCATTTTTTGGTACATAGAGAGAGAGAGAGAGAGAGAGAGAGAGAGATGTAAAAATCCTCGAACAACATTGGTATGAAATAAGTTGATGGAGGTTGGTCACGTTTAAGGGTTGTGAACAATGGAGAACAAGGCAAACATGAGCATATAAGCAACCCCCACGTCCTTGGAAAGGGTGAAGTGGAGAGAACACTCACGTGCCTCGTTTCACAACGCTTTTTTTAAACATCGTTCAATAAACGACGTTGTTGGAAATACTCCGCATATCAAGAAGACAAATTGCCTTTTATTTTAAATAGCTTTATATATTTTCCTACAGTGAAATATTATAGAATAGTGTTATTATTATTTTATTTTATTTAAGTTTCATTTTTTTTTTTTTTTTTTTTCATCTTTTCTTCTTTTTTTCAATTCACGTGAACAATGATTTTTTTTTTCTTTGCTTCAAAATGCGACAGACTGTCATATCTGTATCAGCAGCAAGTGTTTGGTATTGCGATATACTTTGTGTCATCTCTACAAAAGGGTAGGACCCAGCACACAGCTGTTTCCTCTTTGTGTATAAACCTCGAGCACGCATATAGTGACTCAAGAGTTACAAACTAAAGTCACAGAAAATAGAGGTGACATACTCTGAGACAAATAATGAATAATAACACAAATTATCTCTATTTAAAATATACATTATTAGAACTAATGACCCTATTCACTTTTTTTTTTCTATAATTAACTCCTTTATTACGCATGTTTTACAGCGCATACCGCTCGTTGCTTTTAGCTTGATCTATTTTAAGTGCACTTAAGCATGCTCCAAAAAAGGATAACTAGTAAATAAATTAGTGAAAGGAAATTGGAACTGATTCAAAAAATTGGTATGAAATTTTAGAAAAAAAAATTTTTTTTTTGTATTTTTTCTTGATTAAAAATAGTTTTACAAAATATATAACATCATATCAGAATTAATTTAACTTGTATTTAACTGATTCATGTGTCAATATTAATATTTGAGAGGTGAAAGGTTTAAAAAGTATCACAATATGATAACGAAATAGTGAGATAATTCTGAAGTATTTCGCAAGAAATCGATATATTATACATATAATATATACTTTTGGCTTACCAATGCACTCTAAACAGGATGTTTAAATGCACGCCTATATTACGTTCTCTCTCTCTCTCTCTCTCTCTCTCTCTCTCTCTCTCTCTCTCTCTCTCTCTCTCTCTCTCTCTCTCTCTCTCTCTCTCTCTCTCTCACTCTATATTTCTAATCTATTCCATTATAAGCTTGCAGTGTGCGGTTGCACCCACAAAAACCGCCTTATCATCACGTCTAAAGTAAAATAATCACACACACTCTCGCGCAGTTTACACGTAATGTACATACCACGCCCCTTAATTAAACATCCAGCACCTGATTTTCACTTCCAACAAAATACATATTCAGAGGCTTCTTCATTAAAGTTTATACGCACGTAATAATAAAAAATAAGTGCGAAAACTGACATACGTAATAATAATATTAATCGTGAAAATTTCTCTTTCAATTCTACTTTTTAGAAAGCACAAGCGCAGCACAAGATCATTTTTTAAAAATGAAATACACCTTTTATAAAGTGTTTTGTGTTACGATAGGCGTATGATATGTGTGGGCGATGATACATGGAAAAATATAATAAGTTAAATAAAAATAAATTACGAAGTTTTTGTCGTGAATAAAACTATATTATAACTTAATTCATATAATATTGATATGGCTATAGTTTTTCTTTCTCTTTATTTTTGCAGCGCACGTTACATAAAACGTGCATTCCAATGAAACAAAAAAATATATCTATAATATTTAAATAATATATATGATTTTCAATTGTACAAAACAATGTATATAAAATGTAGAAGATATTACATGCAAAACGCAAATTATATGAGAAAAGTTTTCAATCGAAGTTTAGAGAATTATTCTAGTTATTCAAAGCTGCTGTTGTCGTTGGTATGTATGTATGAATGAGAGAATGGAAGTGGACTGATCCTATGCAGAGTAACCGAGTTTTTGGACGACTTCAATGCGCAATTCCTGTGCCACTTCTTGTTATAAAATTAGTCTCTGATATCGCTTTTAGATATTATACATATTATTATTAATGTAATGGAATATTAAAATAAAATTATTTAAAAAATAATTTTATTTGAATTTTGGTATTATATAATTATTATAATTTTCAAACTACCGCTATTTTTTTCTTATCAAATAAATATAAATATTTGAATGAAAATTACATGCTTTTAAATTTAATTCAAGTATCTTGTTTTGGAATTCAGAAATTATATAATATAAAATACAAAAATAATTCCCACACAAAAATGTAGACAGAATAGAACTAACGAAAAAAAAAACAAAATGCATCCGCTACTAATTAAAATCTAATTTGATAATATGTTCAACTTTCTTCATATATTCCACACTCCATATATATCTATAGTAATTACTTTGTGCCTATACATATTTTTGATAATAATTTTGCACTTAATTAAGCTTTATAATACAATCTTTATAGAAAAAATATACATTAAGAAACATTATCCATAAATTATACTTTATAATTATTAAAAAAAAAACAAAAAAAAAAAAAAAAAACTACTTATACATTTAACCCAATAATTTGATAAATTATACAGTATGAAGTAAAGTAGTGCCTTTTTTTATAATAGCGCTAAAAAGTAGTACCATTTAATAATTTTATCTTTTAAAATGAAAAGCTTTATTTTTATTTTATTTTTTAAAGCTATATATTGCATGTTTTATGTAACTAAAATGTTTGTATATAGAACAAAATAATAAATTTATAGTATTTAAACAAAAATGCTATTTAATAGCACACTAAACAACTTAAAAATTAATTAATAATAATATAATGATTTTTATCATCTAATAGATATTCACTTTAAAAAAAAAAGGCGATGTTTTGATTTGATAATACATTTATAGGATGCTCAAAGTTGACATGCGAAGTAGTTTTTCGTGCCATCATCCCACCATCAGGGAGGGAAAATCGATCTCAATATTTCTATATCTCTCCTCTCGACTTCAACAAGACGTCTAATCAATGAGTTTTTGCTCTCGCAACAATAACAACAAAGAAACATATTATATTAATAACTTTAGTATACGAAAGTGTGTATACGTATATACAATTATACATATATTCTTGAGCTATATAATTTTTTAACATACGTTAAATAATACTAGGGCATTTCCATTGCACCACTTTTTTAAAAGCATGTTAAAAATGACACCTATATATTGGCTTAATGCCATTATAAAATATCGTAGTAATAACTATAATTGAGTTTAACGATGGTATTTAGAAACAAATAAAAGAAAAAGTATTCAAACACAAAATACTTCTTAATTTATTTTTAATAGTATAATGAATAATATTAATCAACAAAATATGAAATTGAAATAATAATAATAATGAAAAGAAATTAACTTCTTTTTTTTTTGTCTCGTTCGATTTTGTTAGAATGCTTCTTATTTGCACAGGAAATGTTATGACAAAAAGAAATAAACAGGATATTTCATAAAATCAAGGTGAATACAATCAGTTTATAAAACAGAAAATAATAATATGTCGTCTCTCTGTTGGAGACATGAATATTGTTGCTTTTAGCTCTCTCGCCGCGGGGAGAGAAATACAACAAACGACGACGATAATGGCGTAACAGTAGCAGCTCGATCAACAATTAGACTGGAAAATGTTTGTTCTATACAAAGAACAAAAGATTTTATATTATACTCTAACAACTTATCGTAAAACACATAGACAATATAATACACAAAATACAGGAGTTTGCCAAGAAAAGAAAAAAAGAAAAAGAAAAAAAAAAAGGAACTTGATGTAAAACGAGATTCTTTTTTATTTGATTGTCTTCTCTTTTTTTGTGCTATATTTTGACTAGGAGCTCTCGTCTAATAAAAAATAGTATAGTATCTAGGGGATATACTTAATTCTATTTTGTCATGTCAATTGACCGAGAATAATAAATTACTTTTTTACTTAAGAATTTAAATTCTTTATAAAAGTATTTTAATTTATTCTAAAATATTTATAAACAATAGAGATTAATATATTTTGTTATTATGATAAAAAAAAAATTTATAAACAGAAATATATTTAAATTACATTAACCTTCTATAAAAGCTAAATTTAACATTTTTTTTTTATCAAGTTGAGTTTTTTTTTCTTTACAACTACTGTATAAGCTATTATAAATAAAATTTGAGATTAACTCTACTTGATCAAAAAAGATGGTGAATTCAGATAGAATTCACGTTACGTACACACTTGAAATATTATTTTTCCGTATATTTTTTAAACTCCTCTCTCTCTCTCTCTCTCTCTCTCTCTTTAATTTTGTCAAGAGACGATTGAATTATTGTAGTAATTATAAAGTCAACCTTCTTCTTTTATATATTTTTAAAAAAAATACATCGGAACTAAAAAGTAATTAAAATTTTAATTAAATAAAATTTATACAGCAACATCCTTTTTCTATAATACAAAAACTTTAATTAATAAAAAGAATAATCAAAGGGGTGAATATAGGTTCAGTTTTTGCGTATTGACTCTACCAGTATAGGTTATTTTGTGGAGAGTTTAGGGTGTTTTAAAAGCAGTGGAAAGAGGGGTGGTAGGAGGTTGGTTTGGCGCATCACTGACATACTCAAATAATGGTGGACGGGAGAGACTCTATACTGCTATACTACTTGTCGATATGGTGCTCATCGCACACTAAAAGCACTGAACAAGGAGAAGAAGAACAAGAGAGACGTGTAATATCATTATCAGAAAGAAACTTTTGCGAGGAGTATACTTTGCCGTAGTTTTTTAACAATAAAATTGCGGCCGACACTGCAGGTTTCCACATTATATCCACACTGCGTAGTAAGTGCACACGTGTGTTTTACTTAGAGAAACCATTACGACAATATTGCACCACCTCAAACCTCAATACTATATCATAAAGTCCATCACGATAAAATATTTATCAAACAACAAACCTAAAATCTATATAATATTATTATTCTCAATATTTACTGTTCTTCGTATATTTTTCCTTCTCTTTATACTAATGATAACAAAAATGGGTTTGCTTCCAAACTCCCACATAATGTTAGAATAATTTTATTTATTACTGCAGCACTAAAAAAAAAATATATATATTCATATCATCAAAAAAAAAAGTTAAATCAATAATCAAGTATTGATTTGTATAGTAAGCTACAAGAAAAACATTTTAATATCCAATTTCAGATCTATATTTTTCTTGTTATAATATATTTTCCCCTCATTTCTCATACGATATAAGTAAATTTTATATAGTTGCTAGGTGCCAAGGTAGTCAATATAAATGTGTGTGTGTGTATGTAAACAACAAAAAATATTGATAAATAATGCGCAAACATTGCGGTGGCATGCATTAATTTTCTTTTTGGACTTTTTTTTCTCCCCTTGTGTATTGTATGTGTTCACAGCTGCGAAATATATACTGTGAATTTGAAAACCTCACGCATATATGTATATGTTTAAAAACGTAGCTATATACGATACTGAAAATATTGGTATTTTTGGGTCACGTTTATATCTAGACTTCGATATAATGTAATATAAGCTTCATTTTGAATTATATGTGAAAAGGCATACTATAAGGCAATCCATCAAGTAATAAAATAAATTTGATACGAAAGTTTTACGAAAAATTAAATTTATTTATAGAAACATGCACAATCAAAAATCTGTTATAATATAAAAACATGATAAATTAAAATACTAATTACATGTATAAAAAAAAGAAAAGAATAGAAAATAAAATTATAAGAGATAGCTTAATTATAATGACATCAACAATTTTCTATAAATTAAACTTTTTTACTGTCTAATTTTTTTAGGGGAGTGCAATTAAATTTTTTTTAAATATAATTTTGTTTTATAAACATGAGGATGCTACTTTAATTAAACGTTATTACTTTAATAATGATGCTTGGCATACAAAAAGGATCATGTTAATTGTGTATAACCATATAGTTCTCACTCTCACTTACATATATACATAGTTGGGTGCTTTTGCTTATATAGTTAACGTTAGCATTATAGATACAATGTAAATAAGTTTTAAGTCCATATTATCGGGGCAACGTTCGGTTTGTCTGGTGTGGTATAGTGGATGCTCCGGTCGCGTCTTACTTGCACTTACAAGGCCATCAACAACAGTATAATATAATATATAAGCAAGTAAGTGTGTATAAAACGAGGGAGAGCGAGCGAGCAAGCGAGAGCAGACAGACGTAAAGTGTGTGTAATGTTATCTCATCTCATGAGCCCGTCAACGTACTTCATCACATCACAAAACATCATTAACCCAAGCTCTCTCATGACGATAACAAGCCATTTTTCTTGGTTTTTACATCCAATATAAAGTTAACAATAAGCTTGTCATAACATACAGAGAAATAAAATATAGATTTTCTTTCAACTTTGATATACGGTTAAAATAAATAAATCAATATAATATGAAGTTCAACTTGAATTTTGATTCATTTTGAGTTTTGCAATTAAAGTATTACGTACTTTAATACGTAAGAGTTCAATAAAATATAAAATTTACCATCACAATCTTCACTGTATTTTCTTTTTCTCTCTTACCTTTCGTATAATTATATAAAAAATAAAACATAAAAATGAAATACTGATTATTAGTATTATTGACATTATATGAAATTTCCCTCTATGTTTATGCATAATATATTAGCAAGCATAAATTGCCTTTAGAGTTTAACAGATATTCATTGTAATAATTATTACAAATAATTAATTAGATTGCATGTATTGTTAGTTAAGATAAATTTATTATTTTTGTTATTATTATTATTTTTCTTATTATTAATGATTATAGGAATAGACCAGAGAAAAACATAAGCATTTATATCACAAAACACTTAATGGGATTTACATAAATAACATTAGTTTGTCTCAAAACTCAACTGTAGCAATGTAGCAGTGCAGAAAATTCGATTTATGCAACCCGCACAACATTTTCATACTAATATTTGCATGTTTCTGACGTCATAAACATGAATTTTCATGCAAATTGCATACACTACAGTTTTTTCACGCTCTCTCGTGGGGCTATATTAACATTCTGGTAAAAATTGTTATCAGTTTTGAAGATTATTATTATTATCCCATTTTGTGTTTATTTATTAAAAAGCACATTTTGTTTTATGTGGTCTATGGCTTTATACTATAAATTGCTGGCTAATAAAAAGAATAAATAATAATAAACATAAAATAAAAATCGCTTTGAATGTGTCACAGGAAAATTGTGAAAATTCACACTTAATTCTTAGAACGAAAAAGCCCTGTCTTTCTATAATTTAGTTCTTACGCATTACATGGAGTAGAAAGTGTTTAATTCTACAATAAATTGATAACTGTTGTTTTTAACTTAAACATACAAGCACTGGATATAAAAGAAATACGTACAGATAACTCGAGCATAACGCAAAGAAAGTGTATATTTTATATGATTTTCTGCGGGACTCTATTTGCCATATCATGTACAAAACGCAGTACATTTATTTTGTACATGCATTAGATTTATTATCGTTTATAAATTATATGCAAGTATAAAAAATAACAAAAAATGTTGGTCTGAAAAATTGTAATTTTCCCCCCTTTTGCAACATCACATATATTATACATATATTATTGTATACTTATTATATATTTATTGTATATGTGAGTGTATGTATATATTATATAATAGGTTTTAAAAACGTATCAATCCTTATCGATAGCTATATAAGACAGATAATAGCATTAAGTTAAGAACCATATAATTTTCAAAGATGCTATACAGAACTTATATTTGGATAGAGATATACTCATAACACTAAAATAAAGTACAGTTTTTATAAATGATCTTCAACAAAGTCACAATTTTAATGATGTGATTTTGCATGTGTGTGTGTGTATATATATATATATATAATATATATATATATAATATATATATATATATATATATATATATATATATATATATATATATATATATATATTTATATATATATATATATATTTATATATATATATATATATATATATATATATATATATATATATATATATATATATATATATATATATATAGGATATTCATTATCATATAGAATACTACGTGTGTGATTCTATCGCTTCTACAATTAATTGCTATAGGGTTATGCGGATGACGTCATATTTATTGCGCTTGGAGGCCATACTGGAGTAGTGAATAACATTGCTCAGCATAGGACAAACTTCATTTAAGCCAATTTTCTTTAAGAAATCGGTATTGTTATTGTTATTTTTCTCACATACTTGACATACTAATTCAACATATTTACAGCATCAATGCTCTCAAAAATATTGCATAGTGGTTTTAAACTGGCAAAATGATTTATTTTCCTATGCCACCCATGTTATTGTGATATCCAACATGGCGTCGACTTTAACATGAATGCATAGACCCTATATAGAATGTTCTTGTGAATACAACGAGGGAAGTTAAACATCGCAGTAAATAGTATTTTGGAAACTGCATTACTAATTGAGCCCTATACCATGAATTATTCAAAGTGAACACGAGAAGAACATTGCGTTGACAAAACAATAAAGACTTCTGTATTACACAAAAGCCTCTGACATAAATACCAATTAATATTCAATTATTTTCATTTAATGTTATACCTCATTTATACCTCCTTATATTATATCATTTTATAATACTTGGTTAAAGAAAAAAGGAACAATATAAGAGGCTAAAACCTTAAGAACATAATGTTATCTTTACATGTCTGTGAATACGGGAATATTCATTAAAAATTTATAAATTCATTTTCTCTGAAAATTTTATAAAGCATCACTTTAAATGATTAATTTTGAACACACTTCTGCTTACAATAAAAAAATATATATAAAAAATAAAATAAAACGAGGTCGGTTTTAAGTATAAAATATATATAAAGAGAAAGAGAACGAAGGTAGGCGGTGAGCGGTGAGCATTTCCTTTTCTTGTCAATATTGGACGTTCTCTTAGGTAGGTAGCAGATCAATAATATGTAATACAACGTTGAATACAGGAGCGGGTGCAAATACAAACCCAATGAATAATTAATTATTCAATTTACATTATTAAATGTTATTAAAACTAATTAATTAGACGTGCACAGCAGTAGGTGACCTGTACAGTTAGTAAAGTTTTAATAAAAGACTGAAATGTGGATGATAAAAATAAGCCAAAGGTCGATTCTTAATTTACTTGATTAATTTTGACCAAATTTTTTTTTTTTTTTTTTTTTTAACGAATTTTCATTGTGTTGATAAAGTTGGTGCTACATACAGGAGAGAGAGAGAGAGAGAGAGAGAGAGAGAGAGAGAGAGAGAGAGAGAGAGAGAGAGAGAGAGAGAGAGAGACTGCGCTGTTATCAACTCTATAGTTTCCTGGGTGAAAGTAATTCAACTTACAGGACGGTAATTAATAAAGTAATTATAATTTTAATGGTAAAATTTTGTTTTTTGACATTATGGAAAATGCCATTATTATTATATTTTTGAGGGTAATATTTTTTAATTTTATGTCATATATATTAATTTTTTTCTGAAAACTCAATGTATACAGCGTTAAAATTTTAGGCCTCTCTCTCTCTCTCTCTCTCTCTCTCTCTCTCTCTCTCTCTCTCTCTCTCTCTCTCTCTCTCTACTCTCTACACTCACCCATTCATTCATTCACTCACTTCTGCGTATCGAACTATATAAATATAATACATTTTTTTCAATTATAATATTTTCTGTTATGTTTCCAATCCATTTAAAATACTTCCGGAGTACTTTATATTATTATAGCAGTCGATAAAGATATAGTTTCTTAGATTTTTCGGTTAGCAATATTTCGACTACATGATTGCCGCTGTTTCTATCACAATTAAGAGAATCTCCGTGAATTGAGAGCATGATCAAGCCAGCTTGCCAGCAGTTCTGTTGCAAAGATGTGTGGTTATTACACACGAAGTGCAGTCAGTGACTTTGGCAGACAATCATGCTAATACACCACCACCAGCTAATATCACTGCACAAGACAAGAGAGCAACCAAAAGAGCGACAGAAACAAAATATCCGCAGTGGAATTCTTTATGATAGCGTGCACAAAATTTATATAATAATATTAGGAAAACTTTTTCATACTATAAATTTTATTGAACGAATAAACTTCTCTCTCTCTCTCTCTCTCTCTCTCTCTCTCTCTCTCTCTCTCTCTCTCTCTCATTTCTTATGAGATTTACATAAATATATTATATTCTTGTGTGTTATTATTTAATGATTGATTACATATAATAATAAAAACTTCTTTTTTTTTATGAATTATACAACAAAATTTGAAGATAGTAAAATAAAACATTATATATTTTTTCAAGTATGCTAACAGTGTATATAAAGGAAATAAAAATGTCAAAAAAAAAAAAAAAAAAAAAAAAAAAGCAATAAAAATTGATTTTTTGGTATGAGATAAAAACACAGTTTATTTAGTCATTGATCAAAACAGCTGTTTCTCCAATATATTACAAAAGCAAGGTCGCATCGACCGAAAGTCTTGCTGCTGCTGCGGGTAGACAGCAAGTAGATGAAGTGAGGTATACAACAAGCAAACACCAACCCCCAAGTCAAGCTCTCGGGGTGATATCATTAAGGCTATATAGCCCCCCACATGCGCACAACTACCCTAATAAAAATATGAAAGGCAAAACTCAAAATTTACCAGCATACCATATAGGAGAGCTAATTTGGTAACACACGACAACCTATACATAGTATTCGATTATAATTATTATGCAAATGAAGTAGAAAATATTTTATTTCTGATAGTCTCATGCATGCCATAACTAATAATATGTGTTTTTTTATATCGTTTGTAAACACGCTAAAAATCTTTTCATTTTATTTTTTCTTGTCGCATTACGCTCTTGCTCTTTATATAAAACAAATCTTTGTAAATATATACCTCCGCATCACGCGCACATAAGAGAGCAGAGAGAGAACTTTTGTGCTAATCAATACCATGTGTCAGAAGCTACCGTTGTAAACATCGTTAATCAGAATTACAGTGCACGCTCTACCGATGTTGATCCAAACATTTATATATATTTATATATATAAAAAAAAAAAGAGCCATCATCATTTATTTGACATGGTTAGATGGGAGGATAGCGAACTTTTACTGCATTATTTTAATAATTTATAAGGTGAAAAAGTAATTAAATCTACATATATAATTATAATGCATTACGCATAATATACAAATTAAAATTTTATAATATTAATGATTACCGTATAGTGAATAATCCTCAATAATATGGATTTATTATCAAAATATACGACGCACACATGCACGCAGGTGTATACCATTAAGGGGTTTGAGATAATATGCAAATTAATATACTCATTTAAAATAGGTTACCTAATTTATTTATTTATTTTTTTTTGTTCCAAACTAATGCTATTTTATTTGTCCCTATAGGAAAATAATCCTAAATTATTATTTCTTTTGCGTGTGCAAGTTAAAAACAAATTGAGAATCACAGATAAATGGGATAAAAACGAAGAAGAAAAAAAATGTAGGCTAAATTAAACGTATAAAAAGTAGATTACGTAGAGTCTTTAGTATTATATTATTCATTTACCTAAAGTAGTCACGCACGTGTATTTTTATAAACTACGACGATTCAAAAGTTAGAAATCCCGCATTAGGATTGAAAATAATTATTACAATGTATCTAAATAAGGCATTTTTGTATATTCATCACATGTATGTACGTATTTTCTTAATGAAATATGTAAGTATCTTATGCTATACAATATAATGAATTTTGTAATACTTGAGTAAACATTAGCTTAGATAAGAATACTGCAGGTGCTAATTGATTCTCATATTATACTGTCAAGGTGATATTCATAAAACAGTATATAGATACATATACGAAACACAATTTTGCAAACGTTACATCGTATGATATTTTCATCATTTATACTTTTAGATTTTGGTGCATGCAAAGTATAGAATAAAATAATTAATTAATATACAGGGTGTCTATAAAGTCCTTGAGGGTGTTTAGGCGTTAATAAAAGACATAAGGCTTAACATAAAATAAACTTTTTATACATCAAATTAAAGCTTAGATTTTTACAATTTTGAAAAACTAAACGGTTTTAAAATCAAATAATCATTAACTCTTTTACAGAAGAAAAAGCAAAAAGTTAGGTTTTGTCAAAAAAAAAATAATTATAATTTTCTGTTTTACGATTTTTTTTTTTTTTTTTTTTTTTTTTTTGAAACCTTGCAATATGGTATCTGTACGTGGGCATTGTTTGTTGCACGACAGACTTCCAGATGAACCCCTAGCTTGCGCCACACATTATGGAGCATTTTCGGTGTGATGGACTGGATGGCGGCGGTGATATCCTCTGCTTCAGCTTTAGCACGTAGCACGTCAGTCACTGGTGTTGCTGAAATCGTAATCCTTGACGTAATCCCTTAGAAATAAAATCTGATGGAAAGGGGGGGGGGCCTAGGTTAGGTAATATTGCGGCCCATGCCATAGGTCCATCTCGAAAAAGCCAGTTTGCTGGAATAGTGGGGTCATGATCTCATCTTCGAACAAAAACAGTGATACACCACATTGGGCACATAATGCCAGAGACATGCACGCTGAATAAAAAATTCCAGGCAGATGGCTTTGTCGAGATGAACCTATGGCATGGGTCGCAATATCACGTAACCTCAGCAACCCCGCCCCCCTTCACTCAGATTTTTTTACTCTGGGGCTACGTCAAGGATTACGATTTCAAAAACACCAGTGACTGGCGTGCTACGTGCTAAAGCTGAAGCAGAGGATCTCACCGCCGCCATCCAGTCCATCACACCGAAAATGCTCCATAATGTGTGGCGCAAGCTAGGGGTTCATCTGGAAGTCTGTCGTGCAACAAACCATGCCCACGTACAGATACCATATTGCAAGATTTCAAAAAAAAAAAAAAAAAAAAAAAAAATCGTAAAACAGCCAATTATTATTATTATTTTTTTTTTGACAAAACCTAACTTTTTGCTTTTTCTCCTGTAAAAGAGTCAATAATTATTTGATTTTAAAACCGTCTAGTTTTTCAAAATTGTAAAAATCTAAGCTTTAATTTGATGTATAAAAAGTTTATTTTATGTTAAGCCTTATGTCTTTTATTAACGCCTAAACCCCCTCAAGGACTTTATAGACACCCTGTACATAAAATCCATTTTGAAAAAAAACAAAAAAAAAGTGTGCATGCAATTAGAAATAAGTTACCATGATTTCTGTTCTTTAATTAATTAGTTTAGAAATAACTTTTTGTTAAAACAATATTTATTTTAAGATTTGTAAAGAGCGAGTTTTTTATTCAAAGGGCAAATCTTTTACTATAGATCTAATCTAAAACAAAACGCAATTAATTTTAAAGCATGCATTTATTTTAATTTATAATTACGCTAAATTTATACTAGTTTTTTTTTATTATTATTATTACTGCACCTGATTTATATATAATCTGATCAATTATTGGAATGGATGACACTCATAGACATGTAGGCGGAAAGATAAGTCAGACAGGCTTTTCCCCCGCACATATCGTTTGACACACTGTTTTATCCAGTAAAGAATTAGAATATATTCAGGAGAGGGATAGAAATGAAAAACTATATAGGATCGATAGGGAAGAGGCTGCAGTGGCCTTATAATAATAAATTAAGAGAGAGAGAGAAAACTGCCCCGGTATTCACTTGAAATAACGAAGGGAAACCACTGAAAACCTGCTTCCAATATAGGCAGGCAATGATTCTAATTTTCTATTATACTAAAATATTATATATAACAAAAATAAATGATTATGCAGAACATTCAAAGTGGTATAAAGTAAAACGTTTATAATATTGAATAAATTGTATTCACTTTATTTACATTATGTTCAATATAAGTTACTTTTATACGTCTGCATGCATGTGTTTGATATGACATATAAATTATGTCTCTCGCGGGTATCAAATATCACGTATAATTGTCAGTAGTGAAGTGTTTAATTTGTATCTTTACAGACAAGTAATAAAAAAACTGTCGGAGAAAATTGTGAAATAAATATATTTCTCTCTCCATAGTATACTACTGTATGACATCAGTCATCATTTAAATTTACAGTGTTCAAGTTCACCCAGCCACAAAATTCATACGGTAATTAGATAATTTGTTTTACGTACGTGTGGGCGTAAATTTAATACCATATGTATTATTTGATTTTTGTTATCTATATAATCAGGGGAAATTTTGTATTTGTTTTATTTTAGGTAACTTTGAGTTATGTACTAAAATAAGGAGGCAACTTTGGTAGGGTAAAACTTACAACTTTCAGGTAACATTTGAAGCAAAACATTTTGTGGTGTAGAAATATTAATAACTTTCATGTGAATTCATGTAGAATTCATGTAGGACAATACTAAATCTTGAAGTTTTGGAGCACTATATATTTACGACCAAAATGAAATTGTTGAACGTAAAAACTTATGAAATACAATTGTTATAATCATATCGAAAATAATAATAATAATAATAATAGCATTCAATAATGAATATATTTCTTTTCTTCAGTATACAAGGTACAGTAAAGTACTTCAATGTAAAAACAAAGACAAATATATATATATATATATATACGACGCAAAATCTTTTTTGTAGCTCGCATCGTCGTTTGTGTATTATATTTTTTACGCATGCATAGAAAATGAATAAAGCTGTGCAGCTTTGATACAAAAATAAATAAATAGCGCATACGCCTGAAGTATAGGCAACAAAATATACTTTTTGAAGTGTAAAAAGTGCAGCATGATCTTGAATAATATAGAGTGCATTGCGAGGAAAACAACTGCACTTCTTACTGACCGTGGTATATAATATATTACTGATAGCAGTTCTAGATTGTAATGAAAAATAAATCAAGGTTTATTTTACCTTTTAACATTTCCGCAAGCTGAAAAACTATACTGTTATTCTAAAAATTATTATTTTATTGATTACAAAAATATTGCTCGCAAAAAAATAAAAACATCCCACACAGAGCTGAGAGCTCCATAGACGTCGAGGTAAAAACTCGCATCGTCCCAGTGGAAAATCAATTCTTTGTGTTTATTTTGATTTTATGTATATTACACATATATTATATTGCATTCAAAAAGTTTATCATAAAATAACTTAATTACATGGATAATTTTATATAATTATATCAAGAGTTCCCTTACCTTGACGTATGATATGGATCGCAGGTCAATGCCGCCTACGCAAAGCTGAGGCAGTAGCACGATGCTAGATGACTCCTACACTCTCGCAAATGTCAAGTGTTCATTGCTCACTAAAAACCATAATGTGAAGCCAAAATAAAAACAAAAATTGATCTCATTTCACTATTAATTAATTCATTTCTTTATTGATAAAACCAATACTTTAATTTTTAAAACAGATATTGCCAATACTTTGGGTACCTGACCCCATGAAGTTTCTTTTCGTCTGCTGCTTGCTGTGTATGCTACAGCTGTTCAATCTCTTCTCGTCTCGAGCCTTCCCCTCTTTTTTCATCTCCCCCCGCCGCACTCTCTCGCTCTCGCGCTTGCTCGCGCTCGCGCTTCGCGCTCCACTCTCCGCGATCACGGATCTCCCCGCTGCTTTGTCATTCCAGAAAGCAATTTATAGAACAATATGCAAAATACAGTAGATATTTTATACCATTAAAATCCATGGTAGTAGATATGCATTACCATAGCAACATTGAAAAAAGTATTTCTGTTTTACACTGTTATCAATTTTCTATTTATTAATGATTAAATCACACATGCGCTGTATTCTCTGAACCTGTAGTTTAGCTTTATTAATCGTGATGTCGCTCATGTACGCATAGCAACCAGAGCCAGCGAAACTTTTAAATCCAATTTACACCTATACTATTATTATTTAAATTATCAACATCAATTACTATTACTGCCACCAGTGAACCACCACAACTAATAAACTTTAAGTTGTGTAACACATATTAACATTTATCAAATAAATAAGTAAGTAAACAAATAAACAAAACATGAATTTACTTTAGGTACGTATTTTAGATTTTATTTCGTACAGTTTTATGACCTTGCCTTGCATGCATATGATTTTTTATGATTTTTATTATTATTATTATTTATTTGGTTGCATGATGCTTACAAAGTATGAATAACGCAAATAGCATTGAAAAATTACACGCACTTACATAAAAAATATATATATGTACAATAACAAACATGTAACTTTGTTTTGACACGAAAAAGTAAATTTTCGCAACAGTAAAAAAAAATGCAAAAGTTATTTAAAAAATTGATATTTAATTTACACATTTTTAAAAGCAGAAAATATAACTTTATTATAATATGATAATATTCCATTTCCCTTATTATTGGTCTAGGAATACACGGAAAGAAATTATGTGTTAACTTGAAGTACATAAAAAAGTATACTATATAAGCAAATAAAATATAAATCGTATATTACAGTGACTTTTTGTAAAATTTTATTTTATTATAGCTCACGGAAATACCCTGTATTTGCATTGTCGCAGCCCGTAAGATTATGAAATAAAAAATTTAATATGTGGCTTAATCATATTGTGCACAGTACCACTTTATTATTATAATATTACCGCATGCGTTTAGAAATCTTATCGTATCGGTTATATTCATATGCAACGTAAAAATAATCATATTAAGATCTGCATGGGTAAAAATAAAACCAAAAATATTAATCACATATAATATATAGATAGTAGTATATCATAATATTATGTTTATTCATAGTTAAATGTCTGAGTAATTATTAACAAATCGTGAAGTATAAAATATACAAAAATTGTACAGATCATTTATAAAGCAAATATATATAGAAATAACAAAATAAAGAATGAATAATAATTATAAAAAAGTATAACGCGACAATTTGAGAACAGTGATTTACAAGTTGAGCAATTATTTGATGGAATGTGAGGGGAATGAAAATAAAAATAGAATAATGTGATATTTCTATAAT
The DNA here is from genome assembly GCA_949318235.1 of Ecdyonurus torrentis. NCBI lineage: Eukaryota > Metazoa > Arthropoda > Insecta > Ephemeroptera > Heptageniidae > Ecdyonurus > Ecdyonurus torrentis. Next base: position 11,154,892 of record OX439128.1, on the reverse strand, counting down.
ATAATACAATACTTCGATTTACTTAATAGCTATAGAATGAAATGAAAATTTTATTCTAAATCTATCTGAAAAGAACAAAGGATTCATAAAAAGAAATCCGTTTGCCTACAAAATTGTTTGTTTTTCTTCCAATAAATAATTCTTACTTTCTTACGTATAAAAAAAATCCAATCCCTGATTTCATAATCACAAAATAGAGAAAAATACTATGCAGTCTTACATAAATTATAATTAATTTTTTCTTAATTTTGAAGGTTATATAGATTGTGATTTTGGCTTGCGTGAAATAAGCACAGCAATAAGCAAAAAAACATAAATGAACACAGCATAAAAACAAAAGGTCATGAACAGCAATTAATCTCTGGATCACAATTTCAAGAATGTGAACTATACTTAATTTACTTTAAATAATACACTATTTTAGCGGCGGGGAAAAAAATACCAATGTCATGTATAATTAGTGTAAATATTTGAATATTTGCCCGAACATTTGCATACGCAACTAAAATATTTCCTTTACACATTCACACTTTATAATTTCCTGAGCTTAAACAACAAAAATAATTTTAGATGGAGGTTTTCGTTTTTTTTTTTTTTTTTTGGAAGAGTTAAATAACAAGGGAACAATTTAAAAGGATAGGATAATATAATATAAGTATTTATTATGGACATAAATGCAGTAAAATAAAACTTTTTTTTCTTTTTCAAAACAAGCATACAAACTTGCATTCTTTGGCAACATTAAAAAAAAAATTACCAACAAATATATTATTAAAATGAAATTTCTCTCTCCCTTTCTCTGGAAATATTTTTAATATTATTCTAATATTATGTAATATATTACATATACAACACACTCATGCAAGTTCAGAGAACTTCAATCTCAAGGACTTCAGTTAAGTTGGTGTGACCATTGGCAAGTCCGAGTCCTACGTTACACTCGATGGACGGACTCTGAATGACGCTGACGTCAGTGGACTCGATATCATTTCTCTTGTCATCCTGAATATCTTGCACAGGTGCTGGAGGGGGAGTGTAACACCACCAAGCCAGGGTGAAGAATAGGATTGAACCTAGCTTAAAGACGAACGCTAGGGCAGTCATGTACCTATGGAAAATAACATATGTATATACAATATAATGCACTAACAAGTGTTGGAATTTTAATTTAGAGCATATTATTGTCTGAATAATAGTAGCAAAACAAAACTAATAATTATCATTACTTGATTAGCATATTATTATAAAAATAATATTCATCTATTAATGGAAAACAAACACTCTTCACGTTGTTTTGTTTAATTAAAGAATCGAGAAGTGATAAAAAGAAAAAATATATCTCTCTTTGTTAGAGGAATATTTACTGCTGCAAATTTTTTAGTTTAATTCAGCCTTTCAATTCTATATTTAAAGAAAAAATGTAATAAATGTCTGCATAATTATCTTGGTTGTACTATTTTGATAAAAAGTTGCATTAAAAAAATATCAAAATGACGTAGTGCATCATATTTAGTGACTTCGTATATAGTGACTAACAATATAGTCCTAATATTGCGGGAGAGCTAGTTACCTGCTCATGTGGAAGTTGTCATAGAGTCTGCAAGACCCTCGGTCCCCGTCGCCTGGACCGCAGGCTCCACCAGGAGTCGCTTGTTGCTGCCAAAGAATGCACGTCTCGTCAATCAGGGCGCCAAAGATAATGGGAGCGGGGATTGTGCCCACCAGGCGAACCTTAATCCATTGAATGCCGAGTGCAAAGGAACGTTGACTGTCTTCCACACACCTGCAATAAAGCATATAAAGTAGATTGTAGACTTAACTACACTTTAAGGAAAATTTATATACTTTATATAAACTAATACTGCGTGTGTATATGTGTATTAGTACACTCTGCACATATTAATGTACAGTATATAATAATATTATAGCATTTCAAAATCTTCTTATAATAAATTGTTGTAAATCAAAATGTCAACAAAATGATTATAAAAAATATATATTTATAAAACCCCAATTTTTCTACGTAAATGCACGTACACGGTGAAGTGAAAAAACTTTGAGATATATTTTGTGTTTCACATTGTCATTTAATAAATGGAGGCAATATATCATGTTATCGGGGATAAACAATAATAAAATTTTTGTAAGTTGCAATTTCCCAGCTATCCATGCACTAAATTACGAAGTGTCAAACGATGGACCATATATTTTATTCCATTCTGCTCATCGCCATCCATTCTCATCAAAAACTGTATAATTATATATATTATCTATTATATAAAACAAATATATTATTGATAAAAATGTCACTGCGTCGGAATAATTTCCACCCGTCCTTATTTTAATATTGCCAAATAAATTTCATTCATTCATTCATTCATTCATTCATTCATTCATTCATTCATTCATTCATTCATTCATTCATTCATTCATTCATTCATTCATTCATTCATTCATTCATTCATTCATTCATTCATTCATTCATTCATTCATTCATTCATTCATTCATTCATTCATTCATTCATTCATTCATTCATTCATTCATTTGTATATATTATTTTATTTATTTATTGAAAATTTCGCACTTAAATATTTTTTTTCTTCTGTAAAATTCAATTGATATATTATGCAGATGTTGTGGCCTTGAATTCACGTAAAAATTTATGTTTATTGACGTGACGATGACGCGTTTATCAATATTTATATAACGCAATATTTCATCTAAAACGACTAAAGTGACAAGTAAATTTTAACAGCCATATTAACTATGCATAATATTCCATTAACATTTGAGTTATTTATTGACATTTCGACTTATTGTTTATTTTATTAACGATACTGAAGAATAAATAATTAAAAAAGTTAAAAATGATTAGAGTTAACAATCATTAATAATTCAGCATAGCTAATGGCTCGGTATACCACAATCATCATATTATCCATAATGATTTATGTATGACCCCTCTTTATGTGTATTTAAGCTAATGGGTGCCTCTTTAGTGCAACAAAATATTTAATATCCAATATGTTTAAACTACATAATTATATAACATTTGTTATTACAAAATAAAATCGAATATTTCAATGAGAACAGATATTATAATAAAAATAATACAATAATAGTATAACCATGGTATAACTAAACAATTTTTTTTTTCGAAATCAATTAAATATATCCTATTTGATTTTATTTGAAACAACTTTAATAATTTTGATTGTTTATTTGCATATTTTTAGCGTTAAAATTTTTATTTTGCTATATATTTAAATAATAAATAATAAAAAAAAAAAATTGATAATATGAGATGAAGCTCTAATTTCTGGGTATTATTGGAAATATTCAATCATGATCTATCCATTTTTGAGTTTGCGAGAAGGGTGATAACATGGGTCCAGAGATATCTGTTAAAATATTCGTTTTTATTCAAATGAGAATCAATACAGTTTTCGAAGTTTATCTGTTGGACTATCTCACAAAATAACAAACTAATTTAAAAAATCAACTTTAATTATAATCTCAATCGTATATCAAACAATTTAAATCAACAATAATAAACGGTGTTACAAAATGACAGTAATTCATTTTCAAAGTTAACAATGAACCCTTCTCGGTTCATTTCAAACAAAATAACGCAAAAATGGCACACCGTGATTTTTCTATATCTTCTATCAAGTAACAATGTAATTGATCATGCTGAAGTTGTTTTTCATCAATTGGTTGGTTTTCTTAAAAAGTCAACACTATCATTTGATAACAATAAAATTTAAATAAAAAACTGTAAATATAAGTAAAGGTTACGAGAGGAAAAGTAGCACTCGCTCATTAGCCAGTAAAACTATTTTTTGAACATTTAATTTTATATTTATGAGTTATTAAATAAAAGTTAAAATGATCTGACTGTGTAAGGAAACTTGAAGCAGTATAGCACTTATAATAAATATTGTTTTAAAAAATGTTTTATCAAATTTATCTATGATATAGAAATAATTTTATTGGGTAGTGTCGCAAATCATCTGATATGACCCAAATATTAATAATGAATATTGTGCTTATTGTATGAAACTTTTTGGCAAATATTTCACAGTGTGAATATCAAGTGCGTTCCTGACTTTTTGGTTCTAAACGAGTGATAAAATGGATGTGCTTTTTTTATAGGTTTATTTGCAATACCTGAGAGTTGCAGAGAGTGCAGGCATGGTTCCGATGAAGGTGAAGAACATTATAAAGAAGACAAGAACAATGAAGGGCCACAGGAACATGCACGAGGATGAACACATCTGGTTGATAGCCTCCACTGCTACCCCCTCATTGGTCATAGCTGCTGATGACGTTACGTTCATTGAAATGCAACTGCATTCGGAGAACACCTGGTAATCATTATCAAATTGTTATTATACAGTCAAAAATCACCTCACTAATATTTTAAAATTGTGTTATATAATTTTATATATATATATATATATATATATATATATATATATATATATATATATATATATATATATATATATATATAATACTTTGAATTGCAGCACATTGTATCCATTGGTGAGAACATTAAAATAAAATATTACAACCCAAACAAACATGAACATTGTGAGAGGGAAGAAAGTTTTTGCTCGTAAAATATTTTTGTTATGTTTTACCTTGGTATCGCCGAGTCTAGATTCCGTGGCACAGCCGGCAAAACATGGCGAGTAATAGAGCACGTGATCCGCACCACAAACCGGGTCAAACAAATCCGTGGTACATCCGCAACCCTCGTTACATGCGGCAAACAAGCCACCTGATATGCTGTCAAAACTGACAACACATAAATAAAATATTTGATTAAAAAATGTAAGCATCATCCCATGAGATTTGATTTTTATATAAAGCAAAATAACCTCTTATAGGTATATATAAGAAATGTATCAAAATAGCTGTATGTTATGTAGTTTTATTTTAATATATAATATTATGAATATATTCTTAGAAAATCTAATAAGAAATTACCTTTGAAAAATTCATTTCAATAATTGAAAACATTCCTTTAAATTTTTATTATTATTATTTTAGTAGTAGTAGTAGTAATATTAGAAGTAGTAAATACGAGTAATAATACTATTGATACTTATATCATTTTATTAAAATAAAAAGTAAATAACTTCGTTGTCTTACAATTGGATTATTAGAGTTGTGTAATCAGAGCAATATACGCATAGTGTTATAAAATATTGCATCCAAAGCTAATGCTTTTAAATGCAAACAATAAATTTGATACTGCACAATGCAAATATTGCTCCGTGTGAAAAGGTCATTATTATCGGTTAATTCTCATAATAATAAATAATAATAATAATATTTAGTAATAAATAGTAATTTACACTATAATATATTATTGTTTGTTTTTAGAACTTTACTGTTAAATTTTGGTTTAAATAGAGAGGCTAGGTACATAATTTCAGTCAAAGTCTCAAATGGACGACATTTTTTTCTGAATGTATCCTGGAGTATATGCAACCAGTTGGTTACATATGTCGAGCGGGTTGCATACTAAATAATTTTTGCAGGCGTATGGCTATCGACGTGTACGTTTGAAATTTTATTGCATTGTTATTATTTATTTAAACCATTGCTGAATGTATTTAATTATTACCTGGTATTAGATTGTTGATAAGGAACGGTGACCCCAGCTAGAGGGACATTTGGACAATTGAGGAAGAAACCAAACGTGAAAGCTCCTGCGACTACGGCGCTAAACATACACAATTTGATGATTCCCGCGCACGAGAGAGAAAACCTCTTGACGAGATAGCCTCCCAAGTAAGTGCCCCCTCCACCCGCGGGCACCGTCACCACACCTAGAAATGTAATTAAAATGGAACGTGAGCACTGGAGCAAGTTAAAATTCATGCTTATCTTACCCATGAGTAGCGCAGCAAGGCTGGCATTCACGCTAAACTGGCTTTCGATTAATTTGGGAAGAAACGCAGCAAATCCAGCAATTAACAATCCTTCAGTCGCACCCGCTAAATTCAAGAAGAAGAAGGTGGGATTTGCGAGGAGACGACGTAATGCTTGTGGTAGTTCGCGCAGTTTGTTTGAGCCTGCTTCCGTGGCCCCGCCTCCCTCCACGTGGTGTGCTTCTGACACGCGCTCCGCCTGCAGCGCGCTCGCACCTGTTCACCAACAATCACATCACACTATGAATTTTATCAATAAAAACCATTTGAAATTGAATTGAATTTTCTTAACTGTATTTTACTATTTTTAAAAAATACAAATTGATTTATAGATAAGCCGAAAATACTTATTTGTTTATCTTACTACACAGCCTTCTCTCTCTCTCTCTCTCTCTCTCTCTCTCTCTCTCTCTCTCTCTCTCTCTCTCTCTCTCTCTCTCTCTCTCTCTCTCTCTCTCTCTCTCTCTCTACTATCTCCACAAAAAAAGAGCATATTCACTATTATTTTGAAGATATAGTAAGAAACTTTTATAATGTAAAGTATGCAAAAAACTATGTACGTGAATGATAAGGATTCCATTGTTTTAACGTTTTGTTGAAGAGCTATTTTTGTAAAGAATGTTTTCTACTTAATAAAAAAATACTGCACGTATATAAAGAAAGATAATATAATAGTAAACAGAAAGACAAAAAGGGCTGTGAAAATAAAAGTATATGTTATACTATATTAAGAGTGTATGAAATGAGGAAATTGCATTCGTTACTGCATTAAATAATATAAGCTTTTGTTGGAATAAGTATACAAGTATATAGGTATACCATATATGATGGAGTTTTTATTATAGTTATAATAAAAACTAATGCAAATGTATTTTAATTAAAAACTGTATGAAATATAAATGTTTTTTTGTTGTTGTTGTTGTTGAAAAGTATAACTAGCTAACATTATAATAACAATGAATAATACATTTTTATACTTGAACATTTTTAACAATGATGTTGCTTGAAATGAAGAGAGTTGATAACGTAAGTAACAATTCTCAACAGATGTCGAAAGAAACTCAATCAACTTAATGAGTAGGTAGTGCATATGTTCTTATATTGCATTGAAGTACTTTTAAATAGCCATTTTTCATATTCTTTTGTTTTAAAAATCCGTGTTAATTAAAGATAATAACCTTTTATTATTATTTGCTAAAATACTCTAGCATAAAATTTTTACGTATGCAAATCTTTGAACACAATTTTATAATAAATATTTTTAAGTTTAAAAAATAAAAATATTTTATAACAATTTATTATATAAAATAAGACAGCTATTTGCTTTTATACAATTAACAAAAATTGTTACTAAATTTCATTAGATTTTAATGTTTGTCTGATAAATAAATTAAGAGACTAGAAAGGGAAAATAAACAGCTCTCTGGTGTTAATAAAATTAAGAGGTTACTTACCGGGTAATGAAGCAGGAAAAGCAAGTAAGGGCAAAGCGAGAAGTCCACACAAAACAGCAGAGAGTAGAAATCCAATCCACCAAGCTCCAACCCAAACATTACTTTCAGGCGTTAGGCCAAGTCTGAAACCAAAACACGTACTTTATATCATATTTATATCATAACATAGTCTGCAGACTCATTAAAACTCAATGAAATAGAAGTGTACCATGTTTGGCGTTTATAAAAGCTTTGATAAACATATGTGGTTTTAAATTAAAATTAAAGATTTTAAGTATTTTGCAAGTACTTAAAAATAAATGTATAGAAATAGGGGATGATTTTGAAAACATACCGCAGGGGTTAGGTTAGATATATGAGTTGATGCCTTCCACAAATATTACAATCTGCCGCGTGTGTTCACTCTATTTTCCCCAAGGAAAATGAATAATTCAGTAGCTTACATACTTGTACTATTTTTTCCTATTCTCTTTTCTAAACCCATCATTTCAAGATCACCCTCTCTTTTCGCATATTTTGCAATGTGATGTGACCTCCCCTTTTGCTATATTCTTTGAGTGTATTGGGATCAACGGCTTATAGGGATGAGAAAGACTCCTATACCGTTAGATACAAGAGAGAGAGAGAGAGAGAGAGAGAGAGAGAGAGAGAGAGAGAGAGAGAGAGAGAGAGAGAGAGAGATGAATGTGGGTAAAAAGAAGACGAAAAAGAAGGAAGAAAAAATTCTATCTTGCATGTGCCGTGTGTTGGAGACGATATTATATACTGAAGCAAAAAACTTTTTTACGACCCAAACACGCATATGCAATTTCAAAAAATATATATATACCAAGTGTTCCAACCAGTTAGCTATATTGAAGAAGAAAAAAAGAGCCAGAAAGAAATGTTTCCTTTCGTAGTATACTTTATTTAAAAAGAAAAAAAAATCAATAAAATGTTTACATATTTTAAAAAGACGTATCATATAAAATTTATTTTTAGAGTAATATTATTATTTTTGAATAAATAAATAAATAAATGTAGAATGTAGTTTACTTTATAAATAAGATGGCATTATGTATTTTGATTAAACAAATTTACTTAAAGATTTTTTTCTGGTGAATGTATTGCTGTAAATACAACATAAATAAGAACGAGAAAATTGAAAATAAAATCTCCTTGGAGAGAGATTAATCACGTTACGTTGTGTGAGCTATGAGTAGCAAAGGGATTAGAAATATACTCCTCGACAAAACAAAAATGAAAAGAGAACTACGTACTAAAGTACTTATATTAAATTAATTTTCTTAGATAACTTCTAAATTTTCGGGGTCGATATAAAAAAAGGGGAAAAAACGAAAGAAAAGCTGATAACAAAATTTTTTCATTCTGAAGATAAATTTATAAAACAAATTTTAGAATTTAAAACTGAATTATTTATATTTTATTATTACTATTACTTTTTAACCCTGAGTTACATTAAATATTACACGTCATCGAACTTATAGCATCAGGTAAAATAAATATTATATATTATATTAATATATTTTTTTAAGTTTTAAGAGATGTTAAAAATAATATGCTTCAGACCATTTGAAAAAGTAACTTATATCAAAAGAATATTATAATATTAAAGATAATTTTAATGAAGATAGAAAAATTGACAATGAGATCAATTAAAAATTATTGGTAATCAGGATTGTAGAATAATATTTTTCCATGTATCTATTTTAAATAGTTTAGAAGTTAGAATAGTATGTATTTTTTAGATACAATATAAAAAATGACGAGATGGTAACAAAATGGTACAGTCAACGCAAGTCATCCTAACATCTTCTTTAGATACTTTGGTTTTTTAATTCTAACTGCGTCTAATATGAGAATGAATGAATGAATGAATGAATGAATGAATGAATGAATGAATGAATGAATGAATGAATGAATGAATGAATGAATGAATGAATGAATGAATGAATGAATGAATGAATGAATGAATGAATGAATGAATGAATGAATGAATGAATGAATGAATGAATGAATGAATGAATGAATGAATGAATGAATGAATGAATGAATGAATGAATGAATGAATGAATGAATGAATGAATGAATGAATGAATGAATGAATGAATGAATGAATGAATGAATGAATGAATGAATGAATGAATGAATGAATGAATGAATGAATGAATGAATGAATGAATGTACACTTACTCAGAGGGATCAACCACGAGAATATCGGTATAAAGTTTCAAAAGCTGTCCACCCACGACAAAGCCAAGTGCAGGACCCAAGATCGTCATAGTGTAATACACACCTGCAAAAATCAGTTAACATAAAATTCAATCAAATTAATAAATGACAAGTTTATAACACAAGTTTTAGCACAGTCTTCCACTCAGTTTTATTGGAAAGGCAATAATATTATTATTTTCGACGTTAATTACTTACAGGAAAAAATAATACGAAACAAAACAAGCTTTTAAGAATAAGAATTCTTTATTGACCCAGGCAACACACCTACGTAATTTATAGCATATCTAATATTTTGAATACAGTGCTGAACTGTAATATTATGACGTATTATTGATTTTTGTTGTTTTCTAGTAATTGACTTGTTCTATACCGCTATAATACACATCGTTGTAAGACATATGACATTTTACTATGTATAAAATAAATGCTAAGCTATAGTCTTATTATTTATAAATATTGATAAGTTATCTGTCATAATGCAAAGTATCGTCAAGAAAGCAGACAACATCAGTTTGATTATATGTGTATTCATGAATCAATTGCTGTGTTATTATGATGTTTAAGCAAGCATTTTTTTGATTCATTAAGAGTGTACAATGGTCGATATTGCAGCTCAGTTTTTCATGATGCGAGCTTTCTAATATATTTATAATAATATAAATCACTACGCGGCTAATGTTATCATCAGACCATCTCGCGCGCACACAAAATCTGACTGTCAGATTGTGTGTGCGCGCAAGATCTGACTATCAGACTTTCTCGCCGTTCGCACAATCTGACTATGTCGTTTTACACAAAGTGACTATCAGACAGTTTTAAGATGACTTACCCCATGAAGGTCACAAATAATGCTGTTTAATAGCTTATGTAAATAGTATAGCAGTTAATTAATAATGTTATATTTTAACACTTAGTTCACAAGTTACATAAAATAACACAATTAATTTTGCAATGTGTATTTTTGATTTTATTCTTTATTATTATATTATTAATTAACATGCATATGCCACAGAATTTAATTTAATGTAAAACTTGTATAAAAAACATTTAAGCTAAAAGAATAGCTCACTAGAACTGCACTGACTGATGTCGAACAGACCTCAACTGAATGAAATGCTTATTTTGCTTATAAATTAGAGCTATTAGACTTTGTACTATTTACTATTATGCCTACTCTTATATTTATATTTTTGCCTGTGCCCTGTTTGATTGAAGAGAAGTTGGAGTTTTTTTGTCTCGTTTATGCAAAAATATTACGTTATTAACTAATAATGTCGTTGTAGGTATATAAAACTATTTTCCATTATTTATTTAATATTTATCAATTAGAGAGCATAATTATTTAAAAATTTAATTAAGAAATAATTTCAGCATTATTAAATCTTTAGTTTCTAAAAATTTCAAATTATAATTTTTTATTTAATTAGGATAGCATTTTTTAGGAAAAAAACAAATCGAATTAAAAAAAAGTTTAAATAATAACAAAATTATATTATTTATTTATTAAACACCAAGGTGTACTTATACATATTTATATACATATTTATATAGGTCTACACATAATTATACAAAATTATAGGAAGATAATATGTAATTCATTTATAAAGTATCATAATCATTTATCCGTATAAAAATCAAGTATTCAATTTTCAAGAAATATTATTTATTATTATTATAATTACGAATAATAATTGTTTTCAATGACATTTAAATTTTTTTTTTTTTTTTTTTTTTTTTTTTTTTTTTTTTTACATTATAACTAACTGTATTTTTTACAGCAAAAGTGCGAGAAAGTCTGATAATCAGATTGTGCGAACGGCGAGAAAGTCTGATAGTCAGATTGTGTGAATCGCGAGAAAGTCAGATAGTCAGATTGTGTGGCGCGGCGAGGAAGTCTGATAGTCAGATTGTGTGTGCGCGCGAGATGTTCTGATGATCACATTAGCCGCGTAGCCGTCGAATATACATACAGTATACATACAGTTACACACACACACACACACACACACACACACCACACACACACACACCACACACACACACACACACACACACACACACACACACACACACACACACACACACTATACTTATATAATATAAAAAAGAAACTCGTAAGGAAACATGATTTCTCCCTTTTGATGCTTCTTGTTTAAATTATATTTTCTGTGTCAAATAATAATAAATTAAAATCATATTAAAAATATGCTTCAATTTCAATTTTTAACTTAAATATTAATTAATATAAAAAAAAACTTACAAAAGAAAGAAAGAAAAAAAAAGATAACACAATTAAAATTGTTTTTAATTTCTATATTGCACCTTAGAGATTTTTTTTTTATATATAATTTTAATAAGTATTACTATACTGTATGATACGTATACGTACATTCATACAGTAAAATTATATAAACTTTTTAATTTGGGATTTTTAAGTAATAAAAGTCATATTCAGTTTAACAAGTTTTATATATATAATACAAAGTTAGGCAAAGTTCTTAAATTAAATTACGTGCAAATGCGTGAAAAAGAAAGGTTGAAGTTTTTCTTGTATCGTAAATTTTCATCAAGAACGAAACATGAGAGAGAAAGCAGAGAAGAGAGGTAACATGGCTCATGACTCAGCAGAAGATGAGATGATGCTAACAACTTTGAAACTGCACAATTACTTAATACCTGAGGGAATTTTTCCACTGAAACTCTAATGTATACTGACAACAAACTAACAAAAAAGGTTAATGCAAATAAGTTCTGCAAGAAATATATTTTAAAAAAATACTAATAATGAAAATACTAAAACTAAATAGCCACTAAAATTTTTGCTAACAAAAATTGATACTTGTTTTTCTAAAATAAAATTCTGTGCATAAAATTAAGATTAAAAATCTCTTGCCTTTATCTTTTTTACATTTATATGATTATGAAAATAAGTTAGGAGCAAAATTTGATTTTTCGCATAGCAGACTTCTATTTAAAGATTTATATAACTTAATTGAAAGTGCTCAGTATTTTTTTCAATTCAGTGTACAAAAGTAAATAAACGGGAAACGTTGGCAATTTATTTAACCGCATTGAAAGAATAAGTTAACAAAAGAGAAAAGAAGCCATATAAATTAAATATATAATTTTAGAAGCCAAATAAGTCTTTCAAAGCGCGCCTTCAAGTTTTTTTTTTTTTTTTTTTTTTTAATTCCATAGAATAATAAAAAAATAATTATTTTTGGAATGAATATAAAAAGGGATATCACAAAGTAATGATTTTTCTCTTCCTCGATATAAGTTTCTATTGTGTTGGCAGAGTAAGTGTTGTTATTGTGTGTTGTGAGTACAGTACACATATTTATGTTACATGCACCATGTATTTATTACGACGATACAATGCACAGTTGATATCTCCTTGGTTGCTATGCTGATTGTGCGAGAGAGAGAGAGAGAGAGAGCGAGCGAGCGTGCGCCGCGATACGGGGTGTCTTCCCCTCGATCCACCGCTGCGTCATCTCTCGCTCTCTCGCACCCTCGACATAGACAGCTGCCCCTGACAACCTGTTGGGGTGACAATTTTTACATTGCTTCTTACTCTATTTATCAGCTTTATAAATATTTGCATCAAGATCTACCACATTTTTTATTATTATTATTAATATAATATAATATTATATATATATATATATATATATATATATATATATATATATATATATATATTAGCAATTTTGATTACTTTCTTTAATGAATTATTATAGCACCTTACAACAATTTACTAAGTGTAAATATTGTTTATATGATAATGATTTAATTTCTTCATTTCTCATGTAATTTTTACTTCGATTTTAATAATTAACTATAGACATTTAATGTTACATTGTAAAACAAAACTCAATTGCAAATTGATGTAATATTTTCAATTTAATTTATTAATGCAATAATAAGGGAGAGAGGCAAAGAGAATAATGTGACGGTAATTCACGGATATATCTATCTGTATACATTGAGTATTTAAACGTAATCCATCATTATGTCATTTATGTTGATTGAATTTTCGAAGCTGCATGCGATATTATAGAGTTTTTTGTTAATGTGTGTATCGGGAGCAGCGCAGAGTCATCCATCACGCGAACACGATTGATTGACGACAGCTATTATCCGCGACGGTGCGGTACTTCACTTGGCCACGTACTCAAAATCTGCTTCACGCATTTGCCTTCTACTTGCCAACAGCTGATACAATTTACTTTCATTTCATTTCAACCAAATAATTACATCATGTCATGATTGATGGCACAATCTTTACTAACTTTCCCCTATTTGCATACATATAATTTCTGATATTAACTTTGAAACTTTAATAAATGGATTTAAAATTATGTATAAACATTATGCAAGATAGAATTAATTTAAACACTGGCTGTATATAATTTACTTTTGTATGATTAAATTAAATTTAAAATTTGATGCTCTTCTTTAAAAACTTTGTATGACTTGTGTATAGTTTTGTGTCGGTATTATATATATATTGTGTGTGTGTGTGTGTGTGTGTGTGTGTGTGTGTGTGTGTGTGTGTGTGTGTGTGTGTGTGTGTATGTGTGTGTGTGATGCTCTTCTGTTTGAACATAAGCCCTAATAAAATACAAATTATTTTTATTTTTCATTTAAGCTAAGAGATTTTTTACTTTCGTTTCTTTGCAAGTCTTACTTTACTTTTAGCCACTTGGGATGAAAAAGAAACACACACAATCACATTCAAGAAGTCTGGATCTTCTATTTGACCTTCTAAGTCACTCACAGAGTGTATATAATCAATCAAATTTGCCTTACCTGTCTCTCTCTCTCTCTCTCTCTCTCTCATTCTTCTTCTGTGCATCCATTGTAATATCATAAATTAATTAATTCTTAAATTCAAATATGTACCTCTCTGTTCATGTCAACTTTGCATACTATTTATGACCCTACGTAAGTTACTTATCGTCCTATAGTTCTGCATCTTGAAGAAGGTATTGGTAACCAAAATTGAATGGCTATACGGAATTTAATATTAACGACGTGAAGATGAAATATCTTTGCAACTTTTGATTTAGTGAACGAGTGCCCCGAAAGCATGCAATGAATATGTTATTGAGCTTTAAACTTACATTAAAATGTAATTTAAATTTTAGTGTTAATTTTGAGTCAATTTAGTTTTTTTTTTTTTTTTTTTTTTTTTTTTTTTTTTTTTTTTTTTTTTTTTTTTTTTTACTATAAATAATAATAAGTAATAAAAATAATGAAATTTTTGTCAAAACTAAACTACAATAAACTCATAAAATTGTGAAAATTAAGTAAGTATCAAAAATTTTCGATCCAAGTCAGTGCCCTTCTACACCTTTATATCAATATATCAGGATATATCATATCAATAATAAAATAATTTTATTCCTGTGAGCAAATACATATAAAATTAATGATAAATTAAATTAGCTTACCAAGGTAGACGGATGACATTTTTTTGGAGACATTTTCATCAATGTAGGTGACGCCAAGGGTAAAGAGGGGTGCCGCCCCTGCTCCGTGCAGAAGTTGAGCTGCGAGAAAGAACCACACAGCTCCACCATTCAGGGGTTTGTTGACAGTAACCTCATCCTCACACCCCAGCAAACTGACACAAGAAATTAAAAATTAGATGCATGACTCAGCTTTTCTCTTTCTTCAAATCTCACTTTAATCAATCTTAGTTACGTCTTAATTGTGAGATTATACCTTTAAGAACTCTGTACATAAAAGATATTTCAAAGAGAATCCACATAAAAAGTTAATTTATAAAAAGAACTATGATAATATATAATAGCAAGAAGCCTTATAAGAAGTTAATCTTTTCTGTATTCTTTGAGCGTATACTTTCAAATTTCTTATCTGCTAGAATCAAAATCATACTTTTACAATTTATCCCGATTTTTATATGGATTTTTTTACTCTAGCAGGATATAAAATAAAATTTAATAAAGGAAAGAGAACGGAATTTTTACATGCACAGCTTGGATTATATAAGTGAATTTATTTCCGTTATTTTGTTACTCTCCGAGGTGGCAGAGAAATGAAATTTTATGTGAAATGTAGTTTGTAGCATCAAGTCAGGTGTCTAATCAATTTTACGGTAGTAATTTCCTTCTTCAAAGTATGTAATTTTTCATTTAAATAACTTTATCGTTAACATATAACAACATTTTACATTGTGCACGTATTTTTGAAGGAACATGACTTTTGTCTTGTAATTTCTATTAAAAATCTAGACAATTATTAAAGATGAAAGGATTATACCTTTGATGTAACTTGAAGAAAAAAAAAAAAAAAAAAAAAAACTTAACTTAACTTAACTTGTATAAAGAATTATGAATTTCAACTGTTGCGCCTGCAAAATCTTAAAGCATGCTAACGATCATTACATATAAGCTAAACAAGTTGCATACATTAAAGGCGCACAAATAATAATTATAATATTTTTATTAAATAATAATACGTATTATTATAAAAATTACTGTCATAATAATATAAATTTTGTTAAGTATTAATTTTAACATCACTTATAATAGTATATCATATTTAATGCAATATTAGCCCAAAATATACAAATCTGCAGTAATATAAGAGGTAAGTAAATTATTATAAGTTTTAATAATTTATTACTATACTTAAAATTTATTTACACAACAGAAAACAAAAATATAATTGTTCTTTCACTTTGCAGCAGTAGTAACATTTATTTCAAAATATCGATATGATTTATAAATTATGATAAAATAAAGAGAAACATATTTTTGCTGTAGTCTGTAATTTTTTATGCCAATTCCTCTGAGAATATCGTGCATAAATCCCAACTGCAATGAGATGATAAGCATCTGCACCAGTGAACATAAAATAACATTATCTTTACCCCTCCCAATGCTATATAATATAGTCATACATATTTTATACACTGTTTATAGCCACTAAATTACATTGGCTGCAATATAATTCTCTAGTCAAATTTTCTTTTCGTACGTCTCTTGTTAATTATAAAAAATGCTTACCAAGTTATAAAATATGATGATTAAAGTTTTTTTTTTTTAAACCTCATAGTATTAATTTTTTGATCAACGTCATTATAAACTCCATTATACAGTTTTATAGACTTTTCGATTATGTATAAAATACAAAAATTTATTTTAAAAAAGTATAAGTTATGTGAGTTTTTATTGCATTTTAATTTTTAAATAAACGTTTGCCCGATGGGATTTTGCACAATGATCTAAAATATAAATATATTTGCATATAAAATTTGTATGGTTTAAAAAGTAAAGTCAATTATATAAGTTTACAATTTATACCTCAATAGCTGAATAAATTAAAATAAATAATTATTAGACTAGTATATTATCAAATGTAAACTATATTATATGATTCGATTTAGTTTACTGACACGATTGTTTAAGTTTTCTTTTATTTAGTGGTTATACAAATTCTATTTTTGTTCACTAACACAAGCTTGAAAACTTCGCAGCATGTCACATCTCTGGAGACAGAAAGTAGTAAAAAAGTGGATTGTTACCTGGCAGAAGATGCAGAAGTGTTTTGCGGAGCCAAACACACGGCATCTCGTTGTCTGGTGTCACGCAGCGGACCCGCCACAAAGTGCGGTAAAGCAAACACTAAGGATCTGCACAACATGGAAGTTTCATCACTTTAGCAAGTGAATAATATAAAATATATACTTTATATTAATAACTTTTTTTTTAACACTGAAAATACAAAATAAATAAGAAAGTACAATTAAAAAAAATAAAATGTACACAGGTATACATACTAAAATCACATAATCACTATAGCAATTACGTAGCAGACCTTTTAATTATTATGCAAAAATAGAACAACTTATTATAGAAAAGAAAAATATACGTAGGATTTCTGATCCTCAGTCATTTAAATGACATAAAAATATACAATGTTTATGAAGTTATTCATGTAGAGTGAATGAGGAAATTGGATGTTACTATACTCATATGTTATTTATTGCTTTACAACGCATCTGATATTATATTGCTATTTTATACATTGTACATGAGGGGAGAGAATATATAAAAAAAATATAGTTTACTTTCATATAAACAAACATTTATTGTTTAATAGAGTGTAAAGGAAAAATTGCTAAAAACATTGTGGAAATATTATTGCCAGACTTTTTGATTAAAAAAGTTTTCATTTTTTTTCCCCTATCTTTTTGTGTGATTGGTCAAACAAACTGTTGCCATCATCAAGTTGGTTTTAAAAACTGTCCACTGTTCCTATGTACGTAGATTAATTTCTTTGCGTGATTTATAGAGCAGCTTACGTGTATAGAATGCAACTTTAAAGTAAGTATAATCTCTCACATTATTTTTGCTTTTGTTCACTAAGCTTTTTCACGACACTGCCATACATTACATAAGATATAAGTTACTCTATATGAGAAATAAAATATCTCATGCATGCTATACAGCTACGTACAAATAATAGAATCCAATTTATTTCATACTATTTTAAACTTAATGAATTTTGAAAAAAAAAATCTGAAGTTGATTTTTTTTTTTTTTTTTTTACTTGCACACTAATCATGAATTTTTTTCAGAATTACTGTATACAATTTAAACTTAATTGAGAATAATTTTTATATCTACTATTACATTAATTGAAATATATTAAATACAGTAAAGAGTCAAAAACAGAATTTTTCAGCTTTTCTCTATAAGAATATCTCAGAAGTAAATATTCGCAATAAAAAGCCTGTATGTGAACATTTACATACTGGATACTGGAGACAAAGAACTACTACGTACCCGAGTCCCATGATGAGAACTCCCCAGCCTAGCCAGCGAGGTTTGGATGCTCCTGGTCTACCTCCCAGGTATGACACAGGTACGAGACACAGAAAACTGGCAATATCATAGCCTCCTGCCATAAGACCTGTCTCTCGGGATCGCATGCCAAAGCGGCGCTCAATGGTTGTTATCACTACATTGACGAATCCATTCACCACCATCCCTGAAACAATATTGCAAGCAAAAGTTGTAACTGGAAAATAACCAATAGAAACTTATTAAGGCAAAATATTATTTTTAAACTTCAAAGATTTCCACCAAAGTGAACTCATTTAAACTTTGTACAAATCTTGTAGGAGAGAGAGAGAAAGAGAGAAAGAGAGACGAGAAAATGAGATTAAACATTAAAAATCCTTTCATGTTCACGGTCATTTCATTATTATATTTATTTTACTTGTCATTTTCTTTGGAAAATACAAAAATACAGCAGATCAATAGGTAGAAAAATAAAAGTAAATTATTGTGAAATAATAGTATGAAAATATATAACCGTTATTTTATCATGCCTCCAGCTTATTATCATTATTATCGTTTAATTAAATAATTGGGATGTTTTTGTCGCAGGACAGGAACATTTTATGCAATCGCTGGGGGAAGCAAACAAACCGCAGCCCGAGTTTGACGTGTTTGCGATGCTCTCGAAATCATTTTGCCATCAACCCCTTGTGCTCTTAAGTATCTCCACGTGCCCCCTCTCAATCAATTTTGGGGAGGAAAACGCAATTTCACTCTTGCTCTCCAAAAATACCTGCACGTTCTCTCTAAACTTATATAATTTAGAGCTAGATACTAAAGTGACAAGAAAATTTATTATACTCACAGCGAATGTAAGAGTCACTTCATGAAGTTGATTGAAAAAATAACCAATTATTTTCTAATATAAGATGAATTTTATTTCAATTTAAAAAATGTTTTTACCGTAAATTTAAATAATTTAAATAAAATCAATACTTAAAAAAAAAAAGCTAGAAAAGGACAATTAAAATAAATTCATTTAATGTTGTGTATTTCCGCGTGTTTCAAGAATTTGCATACTTGTGATAAGAAGGCGTATTTTCTTTTTTACGTATTTTCTTTTGTTACAATTTCGCGTTATCTTTTGCTTCTCATTAAACATTCTTATTTCACACCTTCAGTAATTTCATTCTCTCTCTCTCTCTCTCTCTCTCTCTCTCTCTCTCTCTCTCTCTCTCTCTCTCTCTCTCTCTCCTCATTACCTTTTTCTCTCCCCTCTCTATACACAAACAGCGTAATGTGCGAGAGACATTGCTACTAAAATAAAGTTTCCGGACTGATCTTTTCCATTTTCATTTCTGAAAATGAGTTTTGCTCATACTTTTTATAAGACGCGTTCTATTATATAAAAAAATAGTAATAAAAAGTTTCACTTTAAAAAAGTTGGATATGTATAGTTATTTATTATATATATTGTCTTATAAAATGCAAGATAGCAAGAGAAGAAAATTTTAAAATTAACACGAGTTTTAAACTTTTCCTATATATTTTTTACCATGTTAATATTAAAAAAAATTTTTTTTTAGTTGACATTTATGTAAACGTGATTATAGTAAGGGTACTTTATATCTCATATAAAAGAAAAAATCTCCGTAACATTTAGCAAAGCTCTCTTCTTTTTTCATCTCTATTTAATACACTTTTTGCATTTTGATTTTTATGATGGGAAGTTTAAGTGTATAGACCTATATATGGATTAGTTTGAATAAATGGACACGTTTCTTCCATCTACTATAATATAAAGCTCACGAACATCAGTCAGAGGTTATATATTTTGAGTTTGGTTGAGGATTTCAGTAGCTGCAGGGAACAGTATTAAACCCTCTGCTTGCTATATCTGTGTGTGATTGTGTGCGAGAGAGAGAGAGAGAGAGAGAGAGAGAGAGAGAGAGAGAGAGAGAGAGAGAGAGAGAGAAAGCGGGCAATGTCGAGACTGTCGAGGAGTGGAAGGCAATTTTCTCGCCGCCACCCCCAGTTTTCCCCCCATACACCCTCACTGATACTCTCTCTCTCTCTCTCTCTCTCTCTCTCACACACACACACACACACACACACACACACACACACACACACACACACACACACACACACACACACACACACACACACACACACACACACACACACACACACACACACACACACACATCCAAAGCCTCTGTGTATGCCTTATCTTTAGCCTGGACTATACTGAGGTGCTCTCTCTCTCTCTCTCTCTCTATCTCTCTCTCTCTCTCTCTCTCTCTTTCTCTCTCATTCACTGGCAACAACAGTTGAGCTTAAACAAACTCTCCACCACCCATCCGCCTAGACGCTCGCACCATAATTCACCCTCACCCATGCAAATCCTGCCCCACCCCCCAGTACAGTACATATTATACACTTCACTATTACGTATGTACATTTAATTCAGTAAACTTAATTTATTTTTGTATACATGATATCAAAAAAGACATGGAAATTATTTTGTATTATTTCTATATTCGTCACTCCTTTCTCTCCCATATTAAACTACATGTTTATTTATTATTTGTTTTGATTTCCCACAGCATTTCCTCAGTGATATATATTTATTTTTATTAAATTCAATATTACTCATGTTTGTAAAATAATATTATTTAAACACTACATAATTAAAACTTGAACCTTTAATTTAATAATATTACATGATTTTATTTTGAAAATAACTCAATTTTGCTTGAGGGTTGATGTTCAATATTATATTTAATAATTGTTTGACTAATTAAAGTGATCTACCTTGTAAGCCTAGAGGGGTGGATATTTTGGGAATATGGGAGGGTGAGTTGAAGTGTGTATATAGATGTGCATGTGTGTGAGCAGTGTATGATGATGTTGATGATATTATATTATACGATGAAGTTTAAGCTGCTTCAAATACGTTTCCAGGGCAACTCTGTGCGGCACTTTTGCATCAAAACAGGTAGGTATCATAAAAGCCCGCGGAGGAAAGATGGCAGAGGAGAGAGAGAGAGAGAGAGAGAGAGAGAGAGAAGCCGCCTCCGCACTTCACCATGGCAACCAAAGTCGACGCTTTTGTCGCTACACGAATCAAATCAAAACTCAAGTAAGCTTGCGTCAAATAACAAATAATAATACCAGCTAGGAAGCGATCCTCTCTCTCTCTCTCTCTCTCTCTCTCTCTCTCTCTCTCTCTCTCTCTCTCTCTCTCTCTCTCTCTCTCTCTCTCTCTCTTTCTCTCTCTCTCTCTGCTCTTTCTTCTTCTTGCTTTAGAGATGTCATTATTGGTAACTCAAGATTCAAAAGATATTGATACGACAGTCAATTTTATCCAAACTGAAAAATGTTGTCACGAGCTGCACAGCTTTTTTTCCCTTGTTATATAATATATTTTTTTTAAATTTGACTCTGCTGCTCTCTCTCTCTCTCTCTCTCTCTCTCTCTCTCTCTCTTTTCATTTTGAAAATAGCAAATAAAGTAAAATTGACTGACAGATGTAAAGTTCAATATCTGATGTTCCATTCTGTTTCAATAATGCAAACCTACTTTTTATTTTATAAAATAACATTTTCATCAAAACTACTTCCTGAGTAAAACGAAACAGTATATTATATGAGATAATTATAATTATTACATAATTATCCTAGATAACAAAGCTAATTAAATATATATAACTACTTTGGCATTTTTCCTTGTTGTAACGCTAATACCCTGCATTTTTTCTTTAAATAGAATTAATTGCTAAATAATTTTATGTAATTCAAGCCCCATATCCTTGAAGAATTTACGAAAAATACATCTAGACTTGAGTTTTTTGACTTAATTATAGCATTAATATATTTATACTCTTCCAGAAAAAAAAATCGATTTCAAGCTGTACACCGAATAAAAACTTACGATGGATACCCTATAATTTTTAACGTGAAATCTTATTTCACGGATCATTTACTTTTAGATATGCCTACGTAAACGTCAAATTTAAATGAAATTTTGAAACACAGAAAGATTTGAATATATATTACTATAATCAAATTTTATGTTTGACATTTTTTTTTAAATCTTGGTCGAATTTCTTGTCCTGTAACATATATTTATGTTTGTTACTATCAACAACATTAGAAATTAGAAATGAATATTTTACTGTTACAACTATTTTTATACCATGTGAAATATTTATATGTTTACAGCTACAATAAATCACAACTAAAAACCAATCTATTTCATTTATTGTAAAGATATAATATCCTGTCTTGTGAGTTTGTCATGAATTAAGTCAAACAGATATATATATCTATTTGTTATATTCTTCAAGGCTTGATTATATATTTAAAGAGACTGCTTAAAATTGTTGTTATATAATCATAAAGGACTTCTCATATTTAATTGTGTAACAATTGACAATTTCATGGGATGATGAGTGAGCTCTCTAGCCAGCGAGATCTGTTCTCTGTCCAGCTGTTTTATAAAGACAGGAGGGCAGGGCTGATTGCACGTGCTGCATGGTTATAGGCCTACATGAAATTTCTTGTCACGCCACCATAACACAACTGTATAGAGAGATTGAGACCCCATGCAAGAAACCCCGAGTGTGTGTATATATCTTCCCACATACCAGACATCGTTGACGTGGGTGCAATGTTGATTGATCGTAAATATGCAAATACTAACAAATATTTTTAAAGGCTTAAGTAACCAATATTACGTATATATATGATACATTTGCTATTAACTGGTGAGAATAATTTTGTTTCTGTGGGGCACATGCAAGGGTGCAAATGATCCATGTCAAAAAAATATCATATATCCTGTCATTCACTGTTATAAGTCACTGGTAAATTTCTCAGATTAGAGGTCCATGAACGTGAATTAAAAAGTTTCCCTATATATTTTTTTAAAGATACGTATCTCTCACTACTCCGGGAAAATAAGAAGATATACATTAAAAAAAAATCATAATAAATGCAAATCGGGAAAGCCATCTGCTATATATTAGACCAAATTTCAAAAATTAAAACTTATTGTTAGAATTCAGTACATTTTATAATGTAAAATATACGTTTCCGATCACCTTGGTCGCCAACTTATTGACCGTTGTCCGTTAATTACTGCACCCAAGTATTGCTATACTTTTATTGTTATCATATCAAAATCACACAATTCTGATAATTTCACAAAAATAAATATTTATAATAATAAATAATGTAGGCTTACAAAGTAAATCACTTTAATAATACAAAACTTAAAATTCTTCTCTTCAACAGTTATCCATAACTTATCCAGTTAATCTTTATATTATACTATGTATTTGAATATCTTTTTATCAAATGTATATTTTTTATCTAAATTAAATTTATAGATATTTAAACACAAAACAGTTGTATCTTTAATAAAAAATTTCAATAAAATAAGATAGGGGGAAAAAACTAATTTCGGACCAACTCTATAAAGATCCAATAATAAAATAAAAATAATGGCATGGTCAAGCATGTATACAATGTCTTCTTCTTCTACTACAATACAATACTATATTTAATTTGCTACATATAATTGTAAAATATTGTATACTACTCAAGAATACTTGTAGTTGACGTTACAGATCTCGCTTTATATATACTGTATTATACATATTATATTCAGACAAGTTGATGTCAATACATATTTAAAAAGAAGAAACAAATTATAAAATAGAGATTGTACCGGATAAAATAAATATTCAACCATATTTGGTAAGTTCAAGGGTACCCGCAGTTTTTGTACAATTATACACGACTCATCTCTCAATGTATAATATTTTAATAAAAACTAGTCACGTGAAATTTATTAAATCAGAGAGTAAGAAAAAAAATTCTCATGAAAATAGATCAACTGTAATTAGAGTAGTCATGAATCTCTTAAAATATATTTTGATTTGTATTATTTTAAAATTAAAGTCTACTTACCCTGTAGTGCCCCTGCCCAGCAAAGCCAAAAGAGAGCCCACTTTGCAGTACGAAATCGTTGTAGCGCACGTGGTCTAAATCTCCACCAACCACACAATGTACCCTCTTCTTCTTTTTCTTCATCATCATCAGTCTTGCTAACTTTGGCACATTTGTCTTCCTAAAACACACAACATAATTATGCTATTTACAATTTACGTTATTTGAATATTCAAATTATTCTCAGCTCTATAAAATGAAACTGAAAAGTTATATTATGCACAATGTTATTTTATATCTAGCTTAGATCTACAGGTAGTTATAGTATATTAATGTTAATGAATTGTAATTATAACTTATGTATTTCTGAAGCATGTTAAAATTATGCGGGAAATTCATGTTTAAATACATAATAAAAGTAATCAGTCATAAAATTGTTGGTTAAAAAAATAGACATGAGATCAAGACTTTTAACAAGTAGTATAATAATTATAATATACGCGGCCATTGAAAGCAATATACTATTTTAATTACTGTATCCGATCTAAAACCTACATCAAACTAAAGTTATATAAAAATAATTATATTATACGTCATGCAGATCTCTCTGGTTCTGTTCTATTATATATTTTATTCAAGACATGAATTTTGAAAAACACTTATGACTTTTAGTACCCCCTTGCATATATTTTTCAAAAGAAATTTTGCATCCATAAAACATAGCCTATAATATATAAAATTTCAAACTTGAAATTATTTTTGATTGTTAATGGTTTAATATAGTAACTGAAATCCAATTTAATATTTGACTTACACGGAAAAAAATTACTACCTATGGCAGGTACATGTTCCTGTATTTTGCAATAGATACACTTTAATTTGGAACAGGTAGTTATAAACTATACAATACCACTTAATCTAAGTGAGTCACACCTTTATTGTAGCATAGTGCATCTGCATTAGGTATTATTGTAGTATATTAATACCTATATAATACTAATACCTATGTTCTAGATTATATGTCTACCTATTACATTTACTTGCCTTAAGTATTTTTTTTCCGTGTATGATTTTAAACTTAATTAAAACAAAAAAATTAGTTTGAAAAAAAATTATATTCTCAGCATTTAATTTTGCTGTTCTCAACTATCCAATTTGCATATATTTGACCAGTGCATTTTATAGTATCTCTTTGCCACGCACCATACGATATCCAAAACAGTCTTTCAAATCTCTAGGCTGGGGCTACCTCTCAGTCGATAGTGTGATGTTTGTTAAATCTTAAAAATCCCATTGCATAGATATTTTTTTATCATATAATTACAATCATAAGAAAAGCAGATTCATTATAAAATAAAATAAATAAATAAATATTAATCTATCTAAAAAAAATATATATCAAGTGTTGATAATCTTCTTAGCCTATAAGGTGAATAATGATGTGGCTATAATTTTGTATCAATCAAATAAGCATAACATAAAGAATAAATTTACAGTTTTTGAAACATATATACAGCTTTTTCTGGTATTCTAAAATATCATAAAACAATAAAATTAACTTTATTTTTTCTGTTGCTATAAATTGTTATGCAGCTTACTTTTTATGCAACATTCATGACATGTTAACACTTAAATTTATGTTTAATTTCAACGTATACACGGCTTTGTAAACAGTTTTAGTAGTAGTTAATACCTTTTGCTGCAAAATAATTTATTGCTTTTTAAGACTATATTGTGTTGTATGCGGATTACACATATATATATAAAAAAAGTCAAATACTGGTTTGAAATACATAAATGAGAAATTTGGTATTAAGATTATGCATTTTTTTTCTTCTTCTATATAATTTTAACTTTTAAAGAGACGAAGATAAAAAGTTTGTCAAATCAGAAGATATTGAAGATTATACTCTCACCTGCATGTTTGAAGATACCTCCTCCGAGTGTCACGCTTGCACCTCTAAAGTTCAAGTGAAGAGCTAAGACACAATACAACCTCGTACACCACCACACCACCACGTACTGACCGACACCGACTCAACCCGGCCTTCCACTCCACTCCGCTACCACGAGAGATACAAGAATGAGCTCTCCTCACACAGCATCCCGCCATACGTAAGCATGCCTTCTCTGCACCCCGCCAGAGGACACCATATTCGTCCATCGCATATCAACCCCACTTGATTGAAACTTTTGCACCCTTATGTAACATCTGAATTAATTTTATTGTCGGAATAAATTTTAATTTAAATGTTGAATTCACCGTTGGTGGCCTTTGCTTTTTCTATATCACTCTAATTTAATTGAAATTGCAAATAACACATACACACTTTTAGTTTAACTGTTTTATATAAAATTCCTTTCCCTTTATTTTATAACTATATGGTAATAATTTAAATATTATTCAGAATTTACAAGTAAGGTGATGTGATGTATTATTAAGTTATAAATAGAAAATTGAGGAAACTTCTGTGACCACAATTACGACAATCTAGTGCGTAAATCGTCATATTGGAATATCCAGTTATAGTTTTGAATGAAATCAGTCAATCCGAAAGCTAT
Source organism: Ecdyonurus torrentis (assembly GCA_949318235.1). Taxonomy (NCBI): domain Eukaryota; kingdom Metazoa; phylum Arthropoda; class Insecta; order Ephemeroptera; family Heptageniidae; genus Ecdyonurus; species Ecdyonurus torrentis. The sequence continues at coordinate 11,127,919 of OX439128.1, read as the reverse complement.
GTATTAACACGCGGAAGAAATAAATATAGCACTTCATTCATGAATTTCCATTTTGCATAAAATTATGTAGAGGGAATATAATATCTGAGAAAAATTGTGTGTGTGTGTTTATATTATTTATGTGTTTACATATAATAATATAAACACGCATTATATAATTTGTGGCAAAAATATATCACTCTATAGTAGTTCATCGTATTTATCATGTTTATTAAAATGGTATGACCATAATATGAATGCGTGTGTACATAAAAACATTACATATTGTTTAAAATTTAATAGTGCTTTTATCCTCTTTGCATGCAAATGATTTGAAGTATTTCAACAGTTTTATATTATATCGTATACATGCACCGCAGCTATAAAATTTTTATGTTTGATATTTTTTATATATTTTTTTCTTTTACTCTAACATTTGCATATAAATAATAATAAAGAGATTGTTTTATTTAAATAAAAAAAAATGCAGTGTTTCTAAATGTGTAGATAAATTTTTAATATAATTTATTAAGTGTATACTCGCTATTCATCAGATCATCAAAAAATATTTAAAAATTAAGATATTTATATAAATTTACACATTTTTTTCTTTGTAAAAACAAAGAGTAGAAAGAAAAAAAATTCAGACAGAATGTCTCTTTGGACTTAAACTTTTGTGATTTATATGTATTTCAATTTTTAATTTTTTGAACATAAGCAATGGAATACGCAAATAATTAAAATTTAATACTGTACGTATATAGCTTTGTCTTTGTATTGTATATATCAGTTTACTTGTTGCTTGAATAAGCATTATAATGTAGTATATATGTGTGTGTGTGTGCAAAATATGTAAGCTGCTTACTTAGATTATTAATCGGCTTATGCACAACGCACATACACAAAATCACCACAAAGAGAGCACTTCTTCTGCTTTTCATTCGTTTAGTTTATATGCCCAATGAAAAAAATACACCAACTTCGCAAATACTCAAAGCTTAAGCTGTTTACAAACCAGGATACTATAAATTTCGTATCTTCAATGTTTTAATTCTAGTATTATATAGTTTATAAACATTTTTTTTTTAACTTTTTTAAATTTATTAATAGTATAGGGTGTGTTCGCATGACGTCATAGTAAATGCACTTTGATGCCATAATTTAGCAACGAATAATATATTGCTCAGCATAAGACAAACGTGAGTTTTCACAATTTTCTTTAGAAAACAATTTTTTTGTCATTATTATTTTTCTCGCATACTTGAAAACCCAATTCAACTTGTTAATAGTATCAATGCTCTCAAAAAAAAAAAAAAAAAAAAAAAAATTGCGAAGTATTTTTAAGCTGGCAAAATGTGCCATTTTTCCGGCCCATGTTATTTAGTACTCACTTATGGCGTTGACTTTAACATGAGTGCAACCACCCTATTTGTTTTACAAAAAAACTTTAATTTTGCGAGGAAAAATGTGCATCAGATAATAAAGTTTATTTTATCTGCTTTAATCTACCTCATGACTCAAAAAAAAATAATAAAAATAAATAAATACGCACCTGAGAAATACGTTGCTGATTTTTTTGTTCCTCATCAAGCGGACCAGTAGGACCAGCAGAAATTGCATCGAGCTCTGTAGTGTGGTACGCAGAGTTGATTTCACCTGCCTCACTTTGCATACTTGCGACCTTGCGACTGCGAGCAACGAGAAACTGCAGGCTACATATTATAGTAATAAAATAAATTATATTTGATAATAATTACAATGTGTAATCAAATATAATAATTCACTGATAATATTTAATGTTTGTTATGATGAGTTATGAATTGCAAACAATTTAAATATGGCACTGTAAGAGCAAGAGCGATGTAACGAAAAAATATAAAATAGGAAACTTTTTTCTTGATTTATTTCTGATCACTATTTAAAATTATAAAAATAATAATAGCAAATAAGATAATGAAGGAAAAATTGGTAATGTTTTCTTCTTTTTAATTCTTCAAAATGAAGCCGAAACAATAGTTTGAAGCAAATTATATATATATAATATATATATATATATATATATATATATATATATATATATATATATATATATATATATATATATATATATAGTATATATTAAACGTGAAGTTAGCTATTTTTTGCAATCAGTATAAAGTAAGGAGTGAATGCATACTAATTAAAATTCATATGAATAAACTTTTCAAAGCAAATAATAGTCTGAGATGTACTAGTGTTAACAAAGAGCTCAAGTAAAGCTGCATATAAATTAAAAAGCCACAATGACAAGGAGCGAGGGGTATAAGAGATGAATTTGCAACATGAAATCTCTTGGGTGTCTATACAGTCGAGATGAAGCAAAGCAAAGCAAAGCTCATTAGCACTTATATTAGAGTTTTGTAGGACCTATCTGGTCTTGTATATACCAAGTAAGAAAAGCTAGCATAAGCTAGCATATTATAGTCTTCTTACACCAGGGATGACAAAATTGCCCTCTCTTGTATTCGTATACTAGTCGTCTATAAAATCTCTCTCTCTCTCTCTCTCTCTCTCTCTCTCTCTCTCTCTCTCTCTCTCTCTCTCTCTCTCTCTCTCTCTCTTTCATCCACCACCCAATGTTTGCATTCTACTCTGCACTGGAAAGTAGATAGATAACCCTTTCCTCTCTTTTTCTTTTGCTTGTGCATGAATAAACCGCGTTCTATAAACTTCTCTCTCTCTCTCTCTCTCTCTCTCGGATAAAACAACTTTTTATCATCGTATGTTTGGTTTAATAATGCTATAATAGCGTTTTACATATTTACAACACGCCAGCAGCTTATAATGTACACTTTACAATGTTTACATGTATATATATGATATCAACTCTAGATTTTTGTATTTTTTAATTTCATTGTGATATTATTAAGCGCTATATATAGGAAGTATAAAAGTTACAGGTTACTGCGTAATAAATATAGGCCTACATAAAGATATCTATTTAATTATTAAATCATACCTACGTATATATAATATACAATTTTATTATATTTATCACAAAAGATCAATAAATAAAGAAATTGAATTATAGCCTATAATAAAAAATAAATACAAAAATCAGCTTTTGTTTTTCTGCAAAAATACAATACATGCACACAAAATTAAAACACTGCCCGATGCATACATTTGTAAGAAAACTATAACTGAATTTGTTATTTTAAACTCAAATTTAAGTTATTTATGCAGCAACATATAAAGCTAATCCAAATACACTGAATGTAATAAAAAGTCACACATAATAAAAATATAAAAGATAAATATAAGAATGTATCACCACACGCGGCTGATATGAAGATTTAAAATTATCAGGAGCCTCCCTTGCATGAACCAAAGAGCATACAATTGTAAAACACACCTTGCGATAAGTAACCAGCAGCAAAGACTTTTTGACAAAGAATTTGCTTGAGCGCTCTTACATGCGTTTTACGTTTTACTCCACCTATGTATTTTTGTACCTATGTCACTCTACTTTTTATACCCTGCAGTGAATTATTTAAACTGACGTACGTAAGTGACGTATAAATTACATAAAAACTAAAAGTCAACCCATCCCTTTGCTTAACCTTTCTATAGTATATAGTGTAAATATGAACATATCTATAGGGGCCCGATATAAAGATATAAAAATTAAGCAGGAGAAATTTCAGGGTTACAAAAACTGCGCCAAAAAATAAAATAACTAACAATTTTAACAATAATAATATAATAATAAAAATGAAGTTTATGTAATTTTAATTTTGTTTCTTGTTATTTTAATTGCCCGATTAACTCTCTTAACTCGATTAATTCTCTTGCCCAGTAACATTTTATTTTATAATAATTTAATTTATTGTTTTTGTGGTAAAAGTAAATGATATATGATATGACCTGCAGAAATAGCATCGAAAAAAAAAAAAGAAATATCCCTCTAGAAATAGCATAATGAAATGAATGGGGCCAAGCCCCTTAATTGCGCCGCAGGCGCGTTTTTTTGGGGGGCCACGCTCCTTTTTGGCAGAAATGCAAATTTTGGCTTTTTTTCTTTAATATAAGAAACGGATTCTTATATTAAAATATTTTTAGCGGTAAAAAAAAAAAAAAAAAAAAAAAAAAAAAAAAAAAAAAAAAACTTGTTTTTCAGGTTGAAATGTTTTGTTTTGAAAATATAGATTTCAATTTTCCCCACAACGCCTAAAAAAAAAAAAATAAATCAATCGATCAATCAAATTTCAAATGTCCAATTTTGTAAAAATTGTTTTAATACTCAAATTCAATAAAAATTGACCTGTATAGAACACGCTATAGTATTGTTTGTTTAAAGTTGATCAAATAATATTTTGCACATGACGAGCTTGAAGTTGTGTATCTTTTACTTAATATAAATTTGTAATTTAAAAACTTTTTAAAGAAATTATATAAATTTGAGTTTTCCTTCATTTTACATAAATACTGACATTATAGGTGCTTCCTCTCCCTTATTTTTCATAATGAAGAATTTATTTATTTAACATCATGTTGTTATCATTGTAATAATCGTATCTAGGATCTACCCATCGAAAAAATAAATCAAATTCATTAAAATTATTATTTAGTCATGTTGGGTGTCCGAGTGGTTGTTCGGGAAATCCAACAGCTAGAGAGTCGGGAAAAGCCAAAGAGATTATATAAACTGGAAAAAAACATTTCTGTTCCTTATCATGCCCTTTCTTGTCGTAAGTGTAGTGAGAGCCAGTATTATTTTCATATGCTTTAGTTTTTTAGACTGTTTTATTGTAATTTTTAATGATTGGTCACTCATTACTCTCGCCCGTGCGCCCTTTTTACTCCTGCGCCCGGGGGAAATGTCCCCTCACCCTCCTCTATTGGGCTGCCACTGATGTATAACGCTTTATTCACCATATATTATAATTATGTATTAGCTAGAGCATCAAAGCTATTGTTTTCCTGAATTTCAACTCAATTGGATGAAAAAATAATTTAATACCAAATTAATTGAAATTGAGTCATAGATAGTAAGCTCCAGCAAAATTTCAGTTTTAAGACAAAAATTCTAGCTCGAGTTAAAGCTGCTGCTTCATTCCCCCTTAAGAAACAGGAGCACAAATTTGTCTGCTAGCACCTTGATATAGTATTGTTGGGCTCGGAGTTAATTTTCTCACTGCACCTCGTTTGCAAGTATTATATTTGTGTTTAATTATTTTTTAAATTTATTTTTCGTTTTAGATTGTATTATTATTATTTATATGAATATGAATTATATGCAGTCTCAAATCGATATTTATTGGAGATCAAGAAGAATTTCTAATGCAGCTAAAGCACTTGCAAGTGCATCACGAGTGTGCTGAATGTTTTGACGGATCGTATCTTTATTGCTCCATCTTCAATTTTCAACACATGTAAACATTCTTTGAACATTTAACTCTCGCCCATGCATCACTTTGATGTTTGGTGTAACTTTATTTCCCTTTCCTTTTTTTTTTTTATTGTCATTATACCCAGGCAAATGGAAATAAATCAGTTCTCTGCATCCTAAATATAATTTGTTTGTTTTCATCTGTCACAACACTTACAACAAAATAAGTTTATGCTGGTATAATAAATAATAATATATAGCAGAGTCGTAATTACGCACAATTTTTGTGCGCCTGTCGAGTCAGGGATAATTATTTTAATTAGAGGTACAATGTATGAAAAACTTTATAATAAAATAAACATATCATGGTATCAAAATATTTTGGGAAAAAAATTATATTTATATAATTTTAAATTATTTATAAATAATAATTATAATAAAATGAAGTTGGGTGTAAAATAAATAAAGACAAATATAAGAGAGCTGGCTTTTTTAATGGTCCGGGCCGCCATATACATATATAATTACACAACAACAAAAACACTTAAATATAATTTAGCTGACAAAATATATAATATTAGATCTTACTTATATCTATAATTCTTGAGAAACACAGAATACAAAGCGTTTTTTTTTTTTATGGGATAAAGGACAGTAGGAATAAGGAAATTTTCTTTTCTTCTTCTTTTAAATATTTATATAGATATGATTTTTATTTCATTTGCCTATAGTAAGTGTTTGTCTTAAAAATGCTGTAATGTATTGCAAATGAGCAAAGTTCTGTTTAATACTTTATTGTGACGTACCATATATTGAAATAATCACTCTGCAGAAACTGTTTTTGAAAAACTAGATGTCAGTATTTTTCTTGTGTTCCACAATTTTCACTTATCAAAAACGGCCAGTCACAGTTTCTCAACAGTAAGTTTTCTGCGTAATAAATAGAAAAAAAAAAAAAAAAAAAAAAAAAAAACTTAATGCAATATCACATTAAGTGACAGCAAGCACTGAAGTCAACAACAAAATAAACTTGTTTCTCTTTGTATTTACAATTTCCATGCTAAGAAAATGTATAATTTTCTACCCATGTACAAGGAAAGTCTAACTTCATTTGTTGAACATTACAGCATTTCATTTAAACATATAGTTGTCAATTTAATAATTTGCACATTGATAAAAAGAGAAGGATAGGCGGAATCCCAGTATATAATTTATAATAGCAGCACAGTGAAAGACTAACAGGGTATATGTGTGTGTGTGTGTCCACTTTTTATGTCCATCCAAATTCCAAATGTAGGCCGCAAAAATAATTCTTCTTACTTTAGCATTAAGTACAAGGGAGTGGGATATGGAGGGGTGAATTAGGAATTTCTAACATTATATATGGTTAGATCTTTTTTATATATTTAAATACCAGCTGAATTGAATAAAATATAGCAATTAGAAACACATCTATTAATATTACTGTGACAGTGTATATGTCTCAAATTAAGACACACACAATTTTATTATTATAATTTTAAATTTTGTAAGTAATAAATTAAAAACTTTTTTTTTTACACCATTTAGCCTTATAGTTTTAAAATATTTGAGCTATATAAAGATTGATCGAGCACATCAACTATTATTATTACAATTTTTTTTAAGCTAAAATCAGTAGAAATATATACTAATTGTTCTATCTATTTATATCATGAAAAAAAAAAAATCATCGGTTATCAACAAGTATTATATTATATATTATAAAAAAACACAGCTATGTTGAACCATTATAATATTATAGTAGTAAGAAAAAAATATATTATGTGTATTTCTAGCCTCACATTCATATTTTTATTTTATTTTTTTATATAATTAAATCTTTTTATATATTTTTTTTTCTATCACACAAGGGTTAAAAAAATAATAATTAAAAACGTTCATTCTATTATCTCTCATTCATTACTACTGCCACGATGGTGGTAGAGATCTTATACAATTGTTATTGAATTTAAAATAGGGCTGAGGAATGGTGGCATGTATATTATATAAATTTTTTTTTCGTCTTATATACACATGTATTAAAAATCTATTTGTTTTGTAAAGATAAAAACTTTTTTTTTTTTTTTTTTTTTTGAATTATTGATTGCAAAGAGGAGTTAATTTATTTCTTACTCAATTCAAAAAGTTATATTGTCTATATTGATCTTCTTGCATCAAAATGAAGCTTCTACACCTTACAAATTTCCAAAAAAATGAGTGATCAACACTTTTACAAATGTAGTAACGTGTAAAATATTTATTTTGAAATGAGAAGATATATATATATTTATGTTATAATATTCTAACTTCTTCAAATTTAAATACATATTTTTTTTTATCATATTATGCATATTTTAATCTTCTTCTATACACAGTGAAAATACACTGCAATAATAATTATTATTATTTTATAACTTCATAAGAGTGTACTATATTTTGATATTCCATTTTATAACATACTGTATAGAAGTTTATTATAATTGCATTATTTTGTTTTCAAAGCTAATGACTCAACTGCTTTGTCTACCATTAACAAAGCATAATTAATATTCAAGTATATACCTGAGTCTTTGTGCAAAGTGGAATTAATAGCTATCATCTATTGATCAATTATTGATTTATCCTCCTTAATGCATGGATAATTCATAAAGATTTGAAGCAACCATATAACAGTATATATCAATATACAAAGCACATCCATTTATTTATTATTATTATATATATATGTGTTAATTTTATAATGTTTATTCATGTTAGACACCAAGAAGTTTTAAAAATCTTTATATTCTATTTAATATGACACAACTTGCGTCTTATTTATGATTATTTTTATATATTTTTTTTATATAAAGGGGATAATTTCTACACTATTAATTTTTTTTAAGAACTTCTTTTATGACGTTGTTTTTTAATAATGATATTTTTATCAAATCAGAAATAAAATGCCATTGTGTGTATATATATATATTTTTTTAATTATTAAAATTTAATCATTTATGTATTGTTATTTACTTACAATGACTGTAAAAGAATATTGGATCAAGAGTTTCTTTTATATGTATATAAATAAAAAAAAAATCAGTATTTGTTTTCTTTTTATTTAAGTTAAAAATGTTTAATGCAAGATAAAAACACATTAAAAATCAAGACATCACTTGTTAATATTATATTATCATAATCAAAGTTATGGAGTAAAAAATAAGGAATACTATGAAAAACAATTCAAATACGTACTACACATTTTTAAACCAGGAAAAAAAAAAAAAAAAAACTTAATTAATAAACCATAAAGAAATGCATTTAGGGCATGATTATTACACAACATCACAATATTAGTTTTTCTTCTTTTTCTTTCTTTTTTTTTTTAATATGAAGAAACAACATTACAATACATATATATATATATTTCTTATATAGCCACCATCCTCTTTTATTTAAATAAAAGTTTTGCTCCACCACACATTTTAAAAAAGAAAAGAAGAGGTAAAATTTTAATAATCCTTCCATACTTTTTTTAAAAGACTTTTTAAGTATGGATAGGAGTATTTTACTTTTTTTTTTAATGTTTATTTATCTCATTGTTATGGAGCCTTTTTTATGTATGTATGTATGTATGCCCTCTCTATATTATATTGCAGTAATGTACTATAAAAATGTGTCAATAATTTTTCTATATTTATATATTTGTCACATTTGAGTACAATAATTACTGCAAAGATGTATCACATTGTTGTTCGGAGTCTCTGCTCCGTAAAATACAGTTTTTTTTTTCTCACTGTTACAGGAATATATCTCCTGCTTTTCTGAGGACAATTTAACTTCTGAGCCTCACATCTTAATTACGTCATCACCTGCCTTTGTAATCAACTCACCAACAAGCTCAGTATTTTGCACTCCAAACACCACATTGAGCACAGTTGGCGTTAGATTCATTTTATTATTAATTACTACAACATATTTACAATTATATCTTTCTTTCTTTTTTCTTTTTTTTTTTTTTGCATTGTTTAATCAGTTTTATATTTTTCATTAAGTCTACTTCTGACTTTTTTTTTAAATTTTAAAACTTATTATTTAATATAATAAAACACAAGAGCAAAAAGCTTTATATGGACAATATTATTACCCTGACAATGCTAAATATTTAATCTAGCCAATTTTCTTTTTTCATACTATAAAATTTCCAATAAAATAATTTAAAATTTTGTGTTGAAATGGAATTTTTTTTTTCTCTTTTTCATTTTCTTCTTCTTAATGGGACGGCATATTAAAACAATCACAAATTTATTTAAAAATTTTGTGAGTCAAGTATGAAATAAAATTTATATATATAAAAAAAAAATGAATCATAAAATTAAATATAATTTAAAAAACAAACACAATAAATTAAATAATATAAGAAAATATAAAAAAGAATTATTTGATAATGAAATCTAAATTAATTCGTAAAAATTATTAATAGTTTATCAGTCAGGACTAAAAGTATTGATATTTTTAGTTTTGTCAGGGTGTTGAGTTAATTTTTTTTTTTTTTTTTTTTTTTTTTTTTTTTTGCTCTTCTTGGAATTGATGTATGTTGAGACTTGCAATAGGTGCTTGCTTGCTTGCTGCACAAGAGGGTGAGTGTGTGTGTGTTTATATGTCTACTACAAAGTCCTGTGTCGGGTGACCTAAACATGACCAGCCCGCACTGCTAACACACACACTTGAAGCCACTCACAAGGTCAGCTGCTAGATGTACCATGAAGTGTCCCAGCAAGAACGTGGCACACAACTTTAGTCCCAGCCATTTTCCTTTATCATATGGGCTAATTCAATGATAAATTTTCCTTCCTTGTATTTTTGACTCAACTCAAAAGCGTGCTCCTGAAAATAAATGAAATTACAATGTTAATTTTATTATTATTATTTTATAGCATAATTTTTAGTGCTGCTTGCTTAGCTCAAAAAATAATAATAATAATAATATAAAAAAGTAGTCATAATGCAATTTTATTAAACAAAATTGCGCTACGTTGCGATCAAATTAAAATCAGTATGTGGTAGATCTATCTTACAGAATTAAATTTGCTATTACGTTAATAAAAGCTCAGCAGATATGAATTCAAAAATTAGTTTTTTTTTTTATTTTATTCCTAAATCCTGCAACTGGAGTACAGTAAATAACATTGAAAATGTAAAAAATATTGTTTGACATTTTGCTGGGTCTAGGTCAATCAAAATCATTTGTAAGTTAGTAATATCACAAATAATCCAAAAGCAACTGTATTACATTTAAAATAAATATAATTTTTAGTGTGATCAATTTTAACATGTTATAGTCTTATAGTCTGCTTTTATATCTGATAACATTGAACATTCTCATAATTACAAACGTACAACTACGTATTCCCATTGTTACAGTTTATTATTGAATATAATTTTCTCAACTTTAATAAAAAAAAGAAAAAAAAAAAAAAGAAAAGAAACAAAAAAGTTTATTATTGAATATAATTATCTTAACTTCAATAAAAAAAATCATAAAGTATATATATATATATATATATTTTTTTAAATACACTTTTTCAAAAGAGAGAAAAACTAGATCAAAAGGATAAATAAAATGACAACAAAAAAGTTGACTGTGGTAAAATTTGCAAACTGACATGAAAGTTGACCACATAGGGTGTTGCTTACATATTTCCAGCCCAGTGTGGTTTTACAGCACTCGCAGTAAATATCTGCCACAGCATGCAGACCAGTCAGCAGTACTCTCTCCTCAGCTGGACCACAGCCCACATTTACACTGCAACAAGGCAACAAAACTCTTCAATAACACTTTGTCACACTCATAATATGATATTTTACATACTACAAATGTCAATAAATAGGGAATTAAATACTGTTGTTATAAAAACAGAAACAAACTATCTTATACAGTTATCAGGTTCTTGTACAAGACTTTCATTTATATATACCCAATAATTTGTGCCAATACATTTGCGTGTACCAGCCGTTGTCATAATGAGCTCAAACATCAGTGTGAATTCTCATGCAAGAACTTTACAACTTTTTGGAAGAATAGGTGAGATGCTACAGACAAATTTAATTATTTCTTTATAATAAAGATAATTTTTATTCATTATTTAATTACATTTAAATAACATTTGGGAAATTTACAATATAATATAGGCCTATATATATATATATATATATATATATATATATATATATATATATATATATATATATATATATATATGCACACACACACACACATACAATACATCAAGATAAGTGCAATTAATTCAAAATTTTCCCCTTTTTTATAGTCGTTAAATTTATACGTTTAATTGAATGGGGAGAATCAAAATTAAAATTAATTGAAATAGTTACAATTTCATAATTTACAGAACACTTCACTTATTAAGAAGACTTTTACAGTAAAATGCATTGCATGAAATTACATTGAATATATGTAGTACTTTATTCCAATTAAAATAGCTAGCAAAGTATTATGCACGTGCAGTTTTAACATTATATAAAATGTACAGGAAAAAAAAAGAGAAGTTTATATTGTGCTAAATAAAGGTAGTTGCTCTCAATCTGAGTGTTCTATATTTGAAATAAAATGCAAGCAGTAGCATCATAGTATAAAAGTTTGTTCAAATAAAATGGGTCATGCTATAAAACATTATATAAATTAATCTGCTTTCTATATGCACTTTATATAATATTATGCAACCTATATATTCTTACTTTTTAGTTAAAATGCAATTACATACATACATACATAACATACAAAAATAGTAAAGTACTGTATGAGAAAATGTACATGATTATTTTATAATAAATAATCATGTATCCCAGTCAGTGTGCTCTACTTATTCATGCACATACATAGCAGGTATATTGATCTTTACCACAGAGCTTGCAAAACAAAACAACACACCATGCATCTTTCTCTAGTAATGTATGTACTACATACAACTTTACTACCCCAACACACATTATACATGACAACATTTTACATCTATAACTTACACTGAATTGAAGAGGTAGGCTCGTCCCTGGCTGCCTTGGAATGACTGTAACAATAAGCAAATATCATTTAATTAGAGAAAAAAATTTGTGTTGCTGAAAAAAAAAAAATAATAATCCATTTTTCCTTTTGCTGAAATATGAGCATTTTGTACTGTTCTTCTTTGATGGATTTTTTTTTTTTTTTTTTTTTTAATGTTATTTAACTTTTGTTATTTTATATTTCTGCTATTGCTCATAAACTGTGATTATATACATAGCATTTTATTAATATAATATTTATTAGGCTTTGAAGGTGCAATTACTTTGCAAACAATTTTCTGACACTATCTTTACATTAAAAATTAAACAAGATTTAAAAAATACAATAAAAAAGCAACATGTATAATGCACTGTTAATTATTGAATGGTATTTTTTTTTATCCTTATTTTTTGATTTACTAAAATCAATTGTAAGATAAATAAAAAACTGTGACGTTCTCGCGCAAAATAATAAAAAAACTAAATACAGAAAGGGAAAAATATTTACTGAAATAAATAATAACATCATGAAAAGTAATTATTAAATTAATAACATTAATTTTTAATAAATTAAAATTACATATTATTAGCTGTGATGCGTTATTTCTATAATGTATGGTACCAGTGATATATTTTTTTATTCATTTATTTACTTTTTAATTACCCTTTTAGTTTTTAAAACAGTCATAAAAGTGTCTCGATCCTCACTCAAAAGTTTTATTTAGTCTTAGGCTTTGATGTAATATATTGTATGTATAAAAACAGGGTACCGTAATGCTACAGGATAGGAAATTAAGGGACCCTATATAAAAGCTTTTCTCGTACCTCTCTATTGATTGGTTACTGGCTAGCATGCTCCACCGATAAGCTTCATTTAAACCAGCCTAAAGGAAAACCTTTGCAATAGTACAGGGAAAAAAAAAAAAAAAAAAAAAAAAACTATTTCACTAAATTTCAAGAATTTCTTTACCTCCCATCTCCCATGTGATGTATAATTAAATATATATTTGATATTATTACGAACTCTTTTGCTCTTTATTATATAATACAGATTGAATAAAACAAAAAAACATCGACCAAAGAAATAACTAATAAAAACTGGTGAAACGGTAAATTTAATAAATCCCGTTTTGAGGAAAGAAAAAAAAAGAATGACAATAATATAATAAAGTTTTAAAAAAAAGTTTAATAATTATTAATTATTAGAAGTGCGTATCTTTCTGCGTTGCGTGTATCACGTTACCTATGACCTTGACCTTGTGTGAAAACAATGGTTGTGCGTTCGGCCGCTAGAAGGCGAGCCTATCACCAAAACAAAAACAAACGGGATTGAAAAAAGTCAACAAAAACAAATCATCGCACAAAAGTATAAATTATAAAGCAATATTGCTGCACATTACAAGTACGAAATCAAAATGTTAAATAAGATCAATAAAATTTCACTTATCAGTATTTTTTTTAACAAGCTTTTAGCTTACAAGACAGCGAGGACGTGCTAATTTTACTTCATTTATAGATTTTTTTTTTCCTTACATTAAAAATAAAGTACTGCGCATTTAAAAGGTGTAAAGAAAGGTAGAGTTATATATAAATTATAAAGTAATTTCTGCACGTGGAAAATAGAAATTCTCCAAGTTGTATTATGTATGTACGGGGCGCGCGAGGGGAGAACTTTACGTTAACTCTCATTGCTTAACAACAATCGATATCAACTACGGAGGGAAAGGTGGGGTTGAGGTGAACAGGGGTCAACGCTCCCCCCCCCCCTACCCCCGTGTGTGCTTAAACATCATTTCTTACTGATAGTGAAACTATTATCTACAAACATCAATTTGATATCAGTATAATTTCGCGTCATCATATTAAAATCCACTCATATCTATACGAATTGTATAACAATTGAAGAACTTTGCAATCATAATCTTCTTTTTTTTTTTTTTTCTTTGCACTTAAATTTTTCTTATATTATTCTTTGCAAATTGTAATAATAATTGTTACATAAAATAGAGAGCTTGATAGAAGTACAATAAATTCTATTTATAATTCTAATTTTAAACTATAATATTACTTTATATAGATATCGTGAGTGTCGAGTACAATATTATTGAAGCCAATTGTTAAGTACAAAGCATTTGACACTTATTATTGTTATTAAGAGACTTCAGATGTCCTATAATCATGATGTAAGTGTAAGTAGGGTATATCATATAGATTCATCGTGACCTGGAAAGTGCTCTCCAGTATAATACTACTACTGGAGTATATGGTGTAGTGCAATAAAATAATTTTCTGCAAGGAGTACAAATTTTAACATCAGCTGTTGTATGGTTTATAAGAGATGTTATTGTCATGTGACTACTTTTATAAATTTTGATTGGTAGCTCGTGTTGCCAGGCGAAAGAGAGAAAAAAGAGAGCCTCTCTCTCTCGGTGACGGAAGTGCGCGGCAAGCCAGCGAGAGCGCGCGTGTTGGTCTGTTGTATTGATTGCTAAGCACACCGTAGAACGGAGAACCAAACTAAGAGAACACCATACGGCTAGCTATATTATGCTTTGGACTATTGGTTATGGGTACTCTCGGTCACTAATATAATTTTCTCCTTATATTTACCATGTCATTCATTATAAGGGGTGACCTAGGACAAATTATGTCACCCTTCGCTAGTGCTACTTCTGTATCCAACTCTTACAAAACAAACTACCTTTATTTAATTATCTTTTGCAACACGTTCTCTCTCTCTCTTTCAGCCAGTAAATTGTTTTCTATTTAGAGTGTCAAATTTTATTTTAGAGAAATTTAGAGAGAGAGAGAGAGAGAGAGAGAGAGAGAGAGAGAGAGAGAGAGAGAGAGAGAGAGAGAGAGAGAGAGAGAGAGAGAGAGAGAGAGAGAGAGAGAGAGAGAAGTTGAAACTGAATGGACAGTTAGAAACATGGAAGTATTTTTTGTATACTTTCAATCATATCCTGCAAAAGTATAAAATATTATATAAAAATAAACTGGCGCACGTATACTGTAAGATATCCTCACGTTAAAAGATTCTGTCCCAGTTAATAAATATCGATTGCACTATATTATATTATACAGCAGTTAAAAAATATAACTAAATATATCTTGGAGACTATTTCTAGTATTTGCGCTAAAAATAGCTTGAAGAGTAGTGAAAAACAACTTAGGAGCCAACAAAGTTTAAGTCGTTGTCACGTCAGAGCTAGGGTCAAAGTCAAAAGGTCACGCAACAGCACCTGTTCAAGGGTGCACCACCGAGGGGGGTACCCACCTTGGAGATGAGTTCATCGTGGTTGGCGAGGTGCGCCCGGCAGTGGATGCACGAGTAGGTGCGGTGGCACGACGGCAAGTAAGCCTGGAACGTTTTAACCATCGTGCCGCCTAGGTTGAGGGCCAACAGCGGCAAGAGGTGGTGGGTGGGGGCGCCTTACGCCCCCGCTAGGAAACGCGCTGGCTTGAAACGCTGGGGGGTAGCAATAGGGGCGGAAGGCGGTCCGCCTCCGCAAGTTCGGTGGCCAGTGTAAAGTGGTATCGGCTGCCTCCAAGGGCCTAGATCATAACAATTAAAAAAATAAAAACCAAGTTTTAAAAAACTCTCATAGGTAGACAGAAGAGTAAATATACAAAAAAAAAACACCTTTTGTTATAGTAGTGTTCTTTTAAAATGACTGAACAACTAAAGAGTTAAACAATAAGAGGGTGCTTTTTGCCACTCCACACGCTCGTTATATAAAATGTACAGTACATTCATATGACGCACAACGGAGAGG
Source organism: Ecdyonurus torrentis (assembly GCA_949318235.1). Taxonomy (NCBI): domain Eukaryota; kingdom Metazoa; phylum Arthropoda; class Insecta; order Ephemeroptera; family Heptageniidae; genus Ecdyonurus; species Ecdyonurus torrentis. The sequence goes on along the minus strand of OX439128.1, from coordinate 11,111,731 downwards.
CGAGTTTTTAGAGAAACACTTTTGGAAATTTATTTTTAAATTGGTCGACCATGGCCGTGGCTACGGGATACAATAAAGTAGGTGTAAAAAAGAAGAAAAAATTGAGAAAAGTAAACGACTTATGTAATATACATGATAATACTTACAGCTCAGGATAAGACGTTTGTGAGTCGCCTAATGCGGGGGTCTGTCCTTACTAGCGCCACCTGAACACACATAAACAATCAAATTATTATACACTCATGTCAAATTATAGTCTGTTGGGAGTCACCACTCATTTGCGTGCCACAAAGTAAAGTAACACAAAAACAACGTCACGCTATACCTATATTACATTAAACATTTAGTATAGATAGATATTTCATATATATAGGATCGAAACCAGGACCACTTTTTTTTCTCTTTCTAGATGACCACAAGATATAGGAAGGTCATTGCGACACTTAATTTTATTTTATTCCCATTATAAATAAACTTAACTGAAACACGAAATTTAGCGTGTTATTGTTATATTGTTAGATATATACATAAAAAAAAATAATAAAACATAAAATTCAAAATAACTTTTTAATGAACGTTCAAAATCGATTGAATTTAATATCAATTGTAAAGTTGTTAATTTAACTCACGTCACAACAGTAAAAACAATTATGCCTTATTTATTTGTTTATATTTTGTTTTAGTTTGACTTGAAAGTCAAAGTGCTTTTTATTAGCGGTATGAATACAAGCCATTAAAAATATTATATAGTAAAATAATAATAAAAAGTTTAATAAAAATTACTGAGCATAATATCCATTCTCTGAAATCATTTTTTGTTCTTTCCTTCTACGAAAAACAAAGGATAGTGTCATTATTTTTTCATTGCAAAAGAAGATACCGAAAAGTTCAAGCAAGTTTTACCCAGAAAAGCGGATGAAATAAAGCGTATAGAGGAAAATGCGCAGTAATGCAAATAAAAATTATAGTTAAAAAAAAAAAAAAAAAAAAAAAAAAAAAAAAAAAAAAAAAAAAAAAACGAAAATATTATAATAAAATATTTAATAACTTCACAGAAAGGGAATAAATAACAAATCAATATCAAAGTGAATCAATATTTTCTATGAAAACGAAATTTTTTTTCTTTCGACCCATATACTGAATATATTATTATTGACAATAATAACGTATCATTTTGTATAAATTATATAGATAAATTTATCAACTGTGCGTATCTTTACTTCCCAGTTATTTGCAAAGGCATATAGCTATCAATAATATCTGTAGGTAATAAATCATCAATATTTGCGAGAGATTCTGTTGTTTATCTATATTTTGAACTGTATGTATCATTCAATTTATAAGTAATCACCATTTACGTGCTCTTTAATTTATCATAAATACAAATTGCAAGTAATCGAAGTCACCTTGCCAAACTAATAATATAGTGTTACTTGCTGACGTCACACAGCATTTTATTATCTTTCAACTCAATATAAAACTATATGACACACACATCATTTCATAAAAAGTGCAATGAAGTCAGTGCCCCGGTGTATGTATGTATACTGTATACATTTCATATTTAGATAGCTGCAAGTTTCATGAGATTCATTTAATACACACAATATAAATACATTGCGTGTTTCTTTTTTTTTTTATATTATAATATGTATATTCTCATATAATATACATAAAACAATAGATGTATTTTAAAAATAATAATAACAACGCTACATGAATATTATAACAAAAGGCTAAATTCCTAAAAACAAGAAAATTCGCAAAAAAAAAAAAAAAAAAAAAAAGCTTTAAAAATGTTAATAATACCAGTTAATTTATTATTACTTTTAGTACATTAGTTTTTTTTATTATTAATTTAAATAATACATTATAACAGAAAATTTAATTGAGATTCATTAAAAACAACAACACATATACATACATAATGAATATTTCTGCAGTATATAAGAGGTCATTGACCTGTACTTTCCGTGGTCATTTTCATTATACACAGAATAATAAATATCTTCAGAGTATAAGAGTAGATGAAGAGAGAGAGAGAGAGAGAGAGAAGGAGGGGATGTTGGTGTAACTAAATGGTTGCACAATACTTTAGTAAGGGCAAAAGATAATCATATTGACCGGCAGCTATAGCTAAATGCATGTGCACATCAAAACAAACAAGTAAGCAGGCGACATGAGCGCGTGTGCCTTGCTCGTGAAGTGACCTCATGTCTAACTTATTGGTGTCAACTATAATGCAACATGATGCACTGTAGCTGTGCTATTTTATTATAACTGCATGCATCTAATATAATATACATCTCTTACTTTAATCTACCTGCGCTCTCTGTCAGAGAGCACAATGTTGCATGCATCAATTCATTTTCATATCGACCTCTTTAGCCCTTCAGCTGTGCAGCACAATTATATACTATATCTATTGGGTGTGTCTCATTCTATATACGTCTATTACTTTTTTTTTTTTTTTTTTACAATTGATTTTATATTGCTGCCCTAGCTTTCTTTACTTTCTTGCATATAGCACATATAGCACACAAACGTTAGAAACATTAATATTGCATCGATGAGGGTTGAAGTTACAGAAGGTCTTTGTGTTTATAAGTTTATGTTTTGCGTGTCAAGAGAATGTAATTTACGTGTTATGGCAGCAGTTACCCATAACAATATTAAGGGTAGGTCACTTATGAAATTAAATTTACATGAATCCGTATTATGGACTGGTATAGTCTCTGATATTAATAATCAATTTTATATGAAATTTATTTTTGTTTGTAAAGAATTAAGAATTCCTCTAGTGTAAATAAAGATTTGAATAAAGATTTGCTTTAGCATAAGAACCAATCAAGCTGCCAGTTTTTACTTGTTGTTGTTTTTAATAATACCTATTCGATGGTACTTATATACGTAGTGTAATTGAAAACACCTTTGGTCACAATTTATTTTAGCTCCTGTGCAATTTATATGTATTGTAAAGAAAAGGAAGGAAAAAAAACGAAAAAAAAAAAAAAAAAAAAAAAAAAACGAAAAAAATCGACTTGTCAACCGAACTGATACTAAAGCGACCTTTTTTAAGAAGTAAAATAGCAAATTAGGATTTAGTGTTTCTGTATAGAAATTTTAGCTAAATGGAATGAGTCAGGTATGTAAATAATACTGTAAATGGTGAATAATTGTGCAAATTTAGAACAAACATATGTCTTTACATGTGTCATTACCCCCCTACTGGAGGACCAAAGGGAGGTGACGGGGGTCGAGGCCACGTGCGGTGAGGCAACAGCTGATTAACTAAGTGAGTCGCGACGCATTTGCTTGAATTTACACATGCTCAGACAGACATCGCAAAGACAAGTACGTCGTTGGTAATCACAATCGCAATAAGGCGGGTGTAAAATAATTACCATATGTTTTGCAATATTATCACTTCTACTTCTCTATAGCAATAACTATATACTGCATAGCATACTATACATAAATATAAGCAATACTTAAAAGGCAATCTACAAAATAAGCACATTATGTATCTTACAGCTTCACAATAATAAATCAAACAAACTGCGCACTTTTAACACTTACTCCATAACGTTATTTTTAACATTAACTTTTTGTTTTATTTAAACTTTTATAAACATTATTATATTAACAGAGTACTTCCATTTTATAAACATATTTTATATATTTAGATTGAAAACATTACTACATATGTATGTACTATATATGCTATAAAATTTTACTCTAATAATGCCTTAATTATAGAAAAGTAATACATTCATATATAAGAACTTAAATATCAATTAACGAAATGCTCCATTATGGTATTTCCATCAGGTAGTGTAATAAAATTTTACGTTGTAGCCTCTGTACATAGCGAAAAGTAGTTTTTAAAAATATTTCAATATAAGCCACAGACTGCGTATATTATTTATATATATATATATATATATATATATATATATATATATATATATATATATATATATATATATATATATATATATATATATATATATATATATATATATATATATATATATATATATATAACATTTTAATTATGATTGAAATCTGATCACATAACCTTGATGTAATTTAAAATTCAAATCAAGTATAATAATATATAGTATCGTTATTTTACGTTCTCAATTTCAATATTATTAAGATTTAGTATTCAGAAAAATATTCAAATACGCATATCTTCAATCAACATTTAAAATTATTACGTTTAAATATAAATGACAAAAAAAGAAAGAAAAAAAATTCTTTTCCAGTTCACTTGGCATCAATAAATTTTATTGATAACGGCATTATTGAAGGATATTTAGTTATTTGTTTTGCGCAGTTATTCGAATAAGAAGGATTGATCTATATAGTATGTAGTATGTATACTCGCGGGTATTACTTCATTAACGACGTTTGGCTTTTCAAATAACACTTGGCTTGCCCAGCCAACTATAATATGCATACCAGTGTATGAAGAAAGTATACCGCGCCAGCAGCAAGTAGGCAGTTAGTTCTTGTAGACCGCGGGGCGCGAGTGCGAAGCAAAATATCACGGACACAGCGATAAACTTGACACTGTCTTTACCATGTGTTATGATATACGACGAATAGTACGGCACATACAAGAACTCTTTATCTTGACTTATTATTATTATTGGCATTGAGCGCAACTTTTCTGCACAAAATTCACATGTCGCGTGTTTGATAAAAAATTAAAAGCAGGAAATGATAGTATTTTTCTTCTTCTATTATTTATATATTTTTGTTCTTATTGTACAGAGAAGAAAGGAAATAATTTATAAAATAATAATAACGAAATTACTATAAAGTTAAGGTTAATCGTCAAAGTACTGAGCGTGTATGTAGTTTTTAATAATAACTTAACATGAAATAATAAGATTTATAAAAGTAATTGTCACGCGATGACAAAATACGCTCAACTTTATTTATTATTATTTTTATTTAAGTCGCACAATAAATTTAATTTACGTAGTTAAAAGTTACTTTTCAAAAAAATTGCGTCTTACAAATATATTGAATGATAAAAAAAAAGAATTATTACTGTCATTAAAATTGGTACTAAATCTGTCAACTATTATCATTTCTATAACGATTTTTGTTCTTGGAGGTAGTTAGAAATATACCCAAGTTTGCGTATAATATACCATGACGAAGACAATCAATGTTTTAGTACCTTTTTTTTTTATAAGTAATAAATAGACAATGAGAAAAAGAGTTCAGTGAACTTAAAAGTGTTCGTGGTGCCTGCTTTAGGATTTAAAAGTAAAAAAAGAAGAACCACAAATGAAAATAATACATGAAAACTACGTTGTTTTGAAATTATAAGACTTCACGGATAAACATATGATAATTATGCTAGTCCATTTGTCAGTACAACATAATTTATGCTATATTGCATAATTAATATGTTATGTAACATAAATATTATGCTGTATAAGAATAACAAAATTTGTACCTATTTAGCAACAATTATGCTAAAATGATATAAATGCAGCATACATTACGTATAGTCTCTGCTTGTCATGTTCGTAAAATTAAAAATATCCAAAAAATCTCATCATGACATGTTTAATGCAATAATAATGACAAGTATAATATGATTTATACAAAAAAAAAAACATCACATTTTATTTCCATAAATATTAATCGCATTGCTTATTGGCTGCAAGAAAATGTGTTAAAATTTAAAGCAAAAAACGACTTTCAATATCAAATGTATAAAGATGAAAAATATTACGTAACAAGTCACTGACTTACTCTGAAGCTAACTTGTTGCGTTTTGAACTTCTCTCTCCTATCAAAATTATAATTATACTATAGTACACCACATATATCCATATTAGAATATTCAAATACTGATGTCAAATCATTTTATTATATTGATTGCATCACAAAAATTATGTTACTAATTTAATATAATTATTATTACAAAAACATGAAATCTCAGAAGTGTAATTAATTAGTATTAATAACTATATCATTTTTTTTTAATGAGATAATTCTCAGAGCTAATATTATCAGCTTTACACATATAGTCATTAGAAATGACTTTTAATATATCACCATGGCAACGAGACTAATGAGACTATATTTATTTAATTATAAATAATAATAACATAAATAACGTACTAATTTTATTCTATTATTATCATTATTCTATATAAAGTCTGTACATCCCGTATAATTATACGTTATTGTAAATAGAGGGATAGACAGACGTGTGCACTCACTAGCAAAGCAATATAGCTTAGCTCAGTCGAACGTAATAATAATAAAATAATAATAATAATACAACAAAAAAGTAGAAGGTCACCTGAATAACAATATAATAATGTTAAGTAAGTAAGACAATCCAGGCAACTAACCATGCAGACAGACACAACATAACAAACCAATAACAACTTCTTGTTTCCTCTATACTGCTTCGTGTTTTTTTTCACGTCTTCTCACATTTCATTTCAAATCATTAAATTTATACTATGAGAATAAAATTACTTTTATCCTCCTTTGTTTTTAGTCACTATAGTAAAATTAAATATCATTCCATTTTTTTTTTTTTTTTTTTTTGCTTGTCTTATGTACTGAAATTTGTACACCTTTAAAACTCAGTCTGGTTTAATCCGGCTGCACTGGTCTATCATCATAATAAATTATTATTTTATACGAATATCTTATAGACTTACGGCCTTACGGCTTACTTGTAATTTATGTTGCTGTGACCGATGAGAGCTGAATAAATAAATAATGTCGCGATGTATATTATGAATATAATGTAAAAAAAAAATAATAATAAAAAGAAGACCCAGGGTCTAGCTAGCTAACCTAAACGATGACGTCATTTATTATTCAGGGGAGGGATGATGGTTAGTCATTCTCCTGTGGTGTCCAGTCTGTATGATTGTATAATAAAAGTTCAATGACCTTCTTCTCTTCTCGCCCGCGCTCACTCGCTCTCGCTACCATGCATGATCACCATCCGTGTGCACCGTGTTCGTATTTAACATGTTGTTATTCCTCTATAGATGTGAGTATCATGAAATATCGTGGGTGCGAGCAAAGTGAGGAGGATACTACATCCTATCTTATTAATATAGCATGCGTGAAAGGTATTTATTTTTGTTCATTTACATACAGACAGGCTTATACAGTTCATTTAAAATCAGTTCAACGGCAAGTGTGTATTTTTTTTAAAGTTATTAATAGGAAAAGTAATGTTTATTTTTTGTACATAAGTAATGTGTATTGATTGACTTTTTTTCATTCCTAACTACATAATTTAAAAAGAAATAGGTGACTGAAATGGTTACCCCCTCTTCTCTTCAGAAGCAATAAGCAAAAGCTAGTGGTTCACGTGCGTGCTTTAGCAAATAAACATGCCTTCTTTAACTCTTTGGTCTTTTTTTTTTTTTTTTTCTGAGGAGAGAGGCATACAGATTTAGAAACGTGAAAATTCTCATTCCAGCTGCAGCGGAAATAGACTTTGTGGCTGAGGTACCGCACTCTCTCTACTATACTGCTTTTATTATAACATTTTAAGATGTATGCATGGTGGTGGTGGTCCCACACCTGAACCAAAGAGCCACCATAGCCACACAAGAAGATCCTTAATAATGAAGCTTGGGGAAAATACTGCCATTCCCTATATTTTTACTTCTAATAATACTTTAAGTATACATGTGTGTTTGGTGTATAATGTATATCGCAAGAAAATAAACAATTATATTAAATAATAATAATAAAATACAGTAATACATAATATCCTCAAGCTTTTAAAAAGTAGTTCAAATTTCAAAGTAGATAATATATCTCCTGACAAAATGCACACTCCAAGAACCTTGCACCAAAGTCGTGTTTACAATATATTGGAGAAACTGGTTTACAATATCGGCTAGAGTTGATGACTATAAAAAAAGAAGTGTCCGCTGAAAAGAAGTGTCATTTTGCAAAGCGGCTCTAGTAAAATATTTTGTATTGTAACGTCTCAACGTTTACTAACATGGCGCAATTTGTTTTTATGTAGGATCAGATATCTCATCAAGTCATATAATTTTCTTTCTCCTCATCCTATTTTTTTCCACAACATGCAAAAGAATATATGGTATGAAAATTAAAGTGACGACACTATTTATTAAGTTCATATTATCGTCAAAACCATCTTCAAACCAGTGCAAAATACAGCTCCATTGATCGAGTTCAATTATGCCCTATTCACAATTTATGTATTCATTGTAAGAAATTTAATTGCATTTTTTTTTAAGCTTTTCAATTTAATAAATATTTGCATCATATGAACAGGCTCGTAAAGTACATTTTATTTTTAACACTGATTGGATAACAAATAACCCTGCTTGAGCGATTAAATTAACAAAAATATGATCTTTAAGAAGGTCCACAGACAAAAGGTCCTAGGGTAAAAAACCCTATACCACCTGTGTGCACAGCCGCAGGGTCTTTTGTCCGCAGACCTTTGAATTGCTGTGGCAGAAAACTCACTGATCATGCAAATCATGACAGATGGTAGAAATATTTAGTAGAGATATACTAAAAGTAAATACAAAATGTTGACATCACCATATTATGAGGACACTCCTAATGCAAAGTATATGAAGAAGTATGAACTCTCATCATTGTTTACATAAAGGACATTCCCCTTCCGTGGTGATTTTTTTTTTACAATGATAAAACTTCATAACAAATTAGCTGTCATATGTTTCTAATGATGAAATAGTAGATAACGGAAGGTATTGTCTTTGAGGGTGTATGTATGTATATCAATGACTTCTACAAAGCTATAATAGCTCATTCTTATTATGACTCTCTTTGATAGATAAGATTACAATAAAAAAAAATTGTTAAACAAAAGAAGTGTACTGAATTTGTCACGTGCATGTAAAGTGTATTATTTTTGGTGTAACCTGTACGAGACGAAGCGGCTGCTATATTATATTATACATGGCAGGCACTCACTTCCACCGCCTCCTCTTTTGCTTGCGTTTCGTTGCCCGATTCCAAGGCCAATGTTTTTCTCTCTCTATACTTTATTCTGTGTCTGCTTTTACTTCACTTCAGCTGCTTCCTTCTCATTACTTATTATTATTATTATTATTTTTTACAATGTAAAAAAATTATTGAACAATAATAATCATTACATGTCTGAGAAAGTATAAAACCAATACCACAAACAATAAAATATGGAAGGAAAAGATAGAAATTTAAAATAAAAAATCTAATTACGTCACCGCAATTCTTTAATTTACATACCGTAATAGTTAATGGGTTACTTATACTTTTGTTAGTTGCAATGATTCGAGACAGAACAAAAAAAAAAAAACGACCCAAGATGTATCAAGACCTGTATAAGACGCAGCTGTAATTTTATAACCTGCAAAATGAGATGGAAAAAATTGTAGGACGATCACCTTTGTTATTATTATTTTTGCGGGTTCTTATCTGTATGATTATTGTTCTAGCAACGTGTATTATCACAAGCTGGCTGCTTTGCTAAGCTCTCAAACAAACTAAAAGAGAGAGAGGCCCACCTTCAGGCATAATAACTTTTATGTTTTCAAAATTAATCGCGATTATAACCATAGACAAAATAAAACAGTTTTACTATCCTACATGTGTAGCTTACCATCGCTATCTGTCGGATCAATAATATTATTATTTTAATCAGAATATTCAATCCACTCTGTATATTTTTACAATAAGACTTGCGCAAATCATAACAAAATTTTAACTTTCGTTTAAATACAAGGTATCATATATAAAAACTTTTGTATAAAATATTAAAAACAGCAATGTTACACTTTTATCGCTTATCGGCACCTATATAACGAAACATATAGCATAAGACATTAAAAAAATATATCTTAAGTGTCTTTCACTAAAAAAAGCTAACAAAACTTTTTAAGTAACACATTAAAAATTGTCACTAATTAATGAGAAAGTGCCAAGATATCGCGCACTGCAGTGTGTATTGTGCTAGTCTTGCTTTGCTTTTAGCTCTCACAGTACTATAGCAGCTAGGACAGGGCATTATAGAACATAAAAATAAGAAGACAATAAGTAGCCTACATAATAAAGACTAGACATACGACAACGACTCTCGTGAGTTCATCACGAAAATGTCAACACTCATCCGTGTAGCTCAAACAAATACTTTTACAAGTTATTTCTTTGCTGAAATAATGTAAAAAAAAAAATAATAATAAAAAAAATTAAAAAAAAAAAAATGCATGAAAAACGAGAGCATTGTATGATCATTAATTGTTTATGATGAAAACGACGGTTAGAATACTATAAATTTTTACAGCTGATTCTGTCAATAAAAAAAACTAAATCCCTTTTATACGCCAGGCGCTTTGGTGGATCGACCCTTTTATTTTAACCTGCAGCTGGGAAAAGAAAAAAAAAGAATCCCCCTTCCTTTCTGTCTGTCTACATACGCAAACGGGGGTGAAAATTATTACTCACCCTAAATTTTCTATTTTGCAAGTGCTGTCAAATTGTTTTCTAACCAATCAACATCATACATAAGTTTATAACAGTAGATCCTACGACATTTTAAAATGTTACGAAAACAAACTTGTTTTGTTTTTATTGTGCAACCACTAACAGAAAAAAAAAATGATACGGTACTACACAAATATCTGCATTGAGATTACAAAGTTTGACAATCAATCATTTATTTTAGAGCGTTTTTATTTTTACAGCGCAGGTGTTTTTTTATTGTTAATTATTTATAAATTTATGTAAATGATTATTTTTATAAAACATATCATATACGCTCGAAATTTTAGATGTTGTCGTAATAGAATCATGACATGCCAGCTTTAGTACATAGTTCGAAAGTCATACAATTTTATTAACAGATCATGCTTTTGTACTTTCAGTTTGTGTCTTTTTTACCCTCTAAATATAATTAATTTAATTAAATAACAACAATAACAAAAGAGTACATACATCAGCTTACAAAATGGCAGGCAGTTTATTACTGTATGTAGGTGAAAAAGATTTTTAAATTTTGATTTCTTTCAGAAAGACAAAAGATGCTTAGAAAATATGACACTTGCCTTTTTAGTCTCTTCTTGGTTCATACAATGTAGACAAAGTTCTATAGCTTAGGCCAAGTCCACAGGATTACGAGGGTAGCAGTACGGGCGAATAATATGCAAAATAGTCAGATACACGACGAGCAGGCAACTGAGGTCTTGTTTGTGAGCTTTACTTCTTCTTCTAAACACGCAGTATGCCAGACTTCGATTTATTTTGCATTGGATGTGCTGCTGCTGCTGCCTGCGCAATGGAATCTGCGCAATGTGAACTAGCACTCGAGCTGTAGTACAAGGATCTAGTAATTTAAATCCCCAGTCCTCACAGCTGACAATTCAAAACAAACAGGTGCATTTTTTTCCCCTGGCCCTTAAAAAAATTTGCAATAATATTTACATTTACTATTTTGGTAATTCTTCATTTTTCTTATCATTTTTATTCTATATATGCCTATACAGTATTTTGTTTCGACATAAGAAAGGCTATGTAGTTTACAATACGTATTTTAAAAACTATTTTAAATTCAATATATCATAAAACTTTTAACAAAATAAATATATTATAAAAGACAATTATTTTTCATAATGCTGTATATGTACAGTAGTGTATGCTAAATACTAAACAGTCTAAGATCAATGATTGATTTTTGAGGGGTAATAAAAAGCTTGAGCTTTAAATAATGAAAATAAATAAGGCGTGAATTGTATCGTCATTATAACAAGAGGATAAATTATTTCATAAAAATCTGAAAGTAATATAAGCCTGTATATTATAAAGTTAATTTATTAACAAACGGAAAGAATTAGCAATTCAAGGACTATTTTCAACTGCGCGTAAAATGAACACTGTATATATATTATAATATAAACACGATTATACCATTTATTATATAATACTCGCCGTGGTTATAAAAGTAGAAATTTCTACTTTTATAAAATAATAAAAATTTAAAATTAAATTGAATAGAGCGCAAATAAATAATAATAAAAAGTTATGGGGATTGAGCAGAGTGAGATGAATTTTTATTTTGATTGTATATATTTTCACATTATATTATTTTCTTCTCTCTACAAAAACGCGATCAAATAGCAAGACAACAACAAAAAAGCTGCTCACTCAAGGCCTATGCCTGGCTGGCGGCTGAAACTGGTGATGTTTGTTCTCTTGCAAACGCAACTTCTTTGCTCCATCGTCTCGACAACGTCTCAAGAACCGGACTACTCCACTATCCCAACCCTACAAAAGGCCGGCCACAGCAATAATATAATATACTACAGAATACCATTTCTATTATTTGCAGAGATATGCTTGATTAGTATTATTTTTAATTACCGAGAATTATGATTTATAGTAGAACAAAACAGAAATAAAAAAAGACAAAAAGGTAAAAATAGAGCAAGTGAGAAAAAAATTAAGAAAAAAATAAATTTTCTTTGGGGGGTATGTGCAGTGGGCTGTTATGTATACATACATAATGAACACACACGAAAAAAAGGGGAAAAATACGAGTTGGGACTAACTTATTTTTCATTGAATGATACACCATAAGCAGTGGCGGTCCTACAGGGGGGATTGAGGGGCGGATATCCCCGGGCCCACTAGGTTTGGGGGGCCCGAGACGAGGCCTACATGTAAAAAATTTAAAAAAAAATTCAAAGCAAACAAAAAAAGAAAAAAAAAAGTGAAGGGACGGGACGGGAAGAAGAGAGAGAAGTTTATGAACCAATTTAATGATTTTTACTAATAAAATTATCCCTAACAAACAAATTATCCAAAAAAATTATATATATATAAAAATAAATAAAAATAAAGCATATAAATCTACAGATAAAATACAATATCTCTTAATTTACTATAGTGATAATTACAACTTTATTCAGTATTTTTTTTATCTTTTTAAATAAGGGCTGCCCTGGTTTAAAAAGGTAAAATAAACTACTTAATAGAATTATAATGAAGACTAAAAAAAATTTTCAAGGTTGTTATTTTATTGAATTTTTATTCTAAAAGAGGGCTATTCGATACATAAATATGGACATTTCTAATTTTTAAGTTCATTGAGAATTTATAATGAAATTTTAAAAGTCTTAAAATGACGTTCAGTAACTTTTTCCTATGCCCGCATGCATATAGGTATTGCGTGTCGACATTTATCGATTTTTTTTTTAATAGAAATGCTTAATTAACTTAAAATTTAGAATTTTGCAAATAAATCGATTCAGGACAATGTCTTCTTTTAGAATATATTCAATATAAAATAAAATTTTACCCTGAAAACATTTTTAGTCGTCCTCGACTTGGCCTGGCGTAGGTGAAAAATTTTCAATGATAAATAAACACTAGCTCGATCTTCCTAAATTTTCATCAAATCGACCCTGTCCTCTGCTCCTAAAATGATGATGACGATCGCAACTTTGGTTATTCAAATGGAATATGAGCATTTTTTTTTGTGCAAGAGAACAGGGTTGTTGAACAACACTTTTGTTTTGGAAATTTGAAAATAATTCTGTAAGAGAAAATAAAAAAGCTTTTTGAGAATATGAAGGAAACATTTTTTCCATTCACTTAATCTGGCCTAAATCTGCAAAGTAATTAAAAATAAGTGATTTTTCATTATGAATTTTTGTATACTTATTTATTATTATTATTTTTTTTTTTAATATTTCACTCTAAAATAAAATTTAGCATTTCCCCCCTATTTAAAAAAAAATAATAATAACAATAAAAAAAATTATAAAATAAAAAGAACATTACTTGTTTTTTTCTTAAAGCTATCTGCACTGACAATTATACTAAATTGCCTGTAAATAGTCACGTGGTAAAAAAAAATCGCGCCTGCGGCGGGCTATTGGCGCTTCGCGCCTCTGTGTGGGGGGCCCAGTACGATTTCTGTCCCCGGGCCCAAAAATCGTAGGACCGCCACTGACCATAAGTACAATATAATATATTTCTTCGTAAACAATTTAACAATAATCGTCTTTGTATATATTTTATATATATATATATATATATATATATATATATATATATATATATATATATATATATATATATATATATATATATATATATATATATATATATATATATATATATATATATATATATATATATATATATATATATATATATATATATATATATATATATATATATATATATATATATATATATATATATATATATATATATATATAATATATATATATATATATTATGTATGTATGTATGTATGTATGTAGTATGTATGTATATAAAGACAATGAATGGGGTGAGGTTTAGACCATGCACACTCTTGCACCCAACTCAATCTAGATAATATAATATATATCTAAAACAAAACTGCCCCGTCTGCCCCCGTACAAGTCTTCCATCTTATCCGAAAAGTTAGTAAATAAAAAATATTCAAAGATCACTTATGATTCAAAGTACCAACTGCAGTACATGCAACAGTGCAAATCGTATCATTATATTAAAATATAATATATAATACCTTTACTATAGTAGAGAAAGATACTAAGATCTAAAATTTTACGTTATTACATTATGGCAATACTATGCATCGCATTATGGACACTTTAATAAAATAAATTACGCTATGCTCCATAAATAATACCTGGTATAAAGTATAATTAAAAATCAGTCTCTGTATTTTTTCAATAAATTCTACATGTCTCATCAAACACATATCTTTACATAAAAATGTCATATAATTACATAAGTCTTTATTTGTTGCTAAGAATTATTATTTATAAAAAGTAAAGTATTATATTGCGATAAAATACGATGAATTGTTATTCACATGGTTGAGTGGTTAGAGAGAGAGAGAAAGGGTGATGGTGATGACGCACAACTGCAATGACAAGATAGAGCTATAGGGTGGTGTGGTGCGGCGTGCTGTCATAACAAACACATCAACCCAGCAATGTCACAGACCACTTGAATGACGTCCTCGTGAATCTAGTATGGAAATTCACGTTGCTCTCCTCCATTTAAAAGTAATTTTTTCTATAATGTATGTACTGTATTAACTGTATACAGTACATTATACATTAGCAATAAGTAACATGAACATGATTATTATTATTATCATTTTTGGGGAACAAAATAATAACATCTATTGATCATGTTTATTATATTATATTATTCAAATATTGGCACCAAATTGTTTATGTTATTCTAGTGATAAAAATGGATAGGTGTCGCGGTGACTATAATTTTTCTTATGTGAAAAAAAGAGAGTCTAATACTAATAGTGTATAAAGTTTAATCTTAATCGAGTGAGCATTTTTTTTTTTTTTTTTTTTTTGACAGTATGAAATCTCCACTGCAAAGTATTACAATTACATGCAGTCAATTTAATTGCACGTAGTGAATCTTGTTCCGTGTGAACATTATACATTATGATGATGTCAGATGTATTATAAAATATTGCACAGCACAGCAATAAATGTGACTTACAAAACATTGTGAATAATTTTAATAATTTGAAAACAAAAATCAAGCCACTCTCAAAATAATTATACAACATTTTATTATTATTATTTAAATTTATTTTGACTATACGACTTTGAAAATATGGCAGTGCGCAATAAAATTACCAAGCATCATGCATTTTTTTTTCTATGTTTGAAAAAGTCTGACGGGGATGAAGTTTTAAAAAAACTATAAATAATAAAAAATAATTAATAATAAAACTGAAAGTGAAATAAGGCAACAGTGAATATCTATGCTAACAATAACGATACAAAAGTTAATGATCGCGATCAAAACAATCATTAGATTAAAGAGAAATTAATAAGAAATATTTTTTTAACGCGACGAGGCAAAGTTAGATTTTTAATACCGATCGCCGACCCTGAAATATTTACCATACGCACTCTTATTGATTTTGCAATAAAAAAGTAATAATGAAAATAGGAAACTGTGGAAGTTCCAGTTTAACGATACAGAAAATTTGAAAGTATACTTTTAAATTTTCTGTATTTTATAAAAAGAAAAAAAAAAAGTAAAACTTTACATTTATGGAATAATAATAATGTTTTTACACTATATTTTACAACAAATTATACCTATTTATTTTAAAACATATATTTTACTATAAAATATATAATTTTTATAATGCAAATTATTATTAGAAAATAGGGTAGAAACAAAATTCACTGCAAAAATATGTATACTACGATATAACTTGAAGAACATTATATTATATCAATTTATAAAGGCGTGTATTATTATTATTATTTTCTGATCAGTAGATGTATAAATGAAATTAATGTTACGTCACATTTAATAATCTTTACTATATATAACCAAGTTACCAATAAGAAAATGTGATAAAGTTAACAGTGTGACAGCACCTCTGCTTGCTCACCCTATAATGTACAGTATATATATATATATATATATATATATAGGTATGACTTTTAGTGTAGAGTATTGCGACAAGTAAAAGAGAAAAAGGGTTTAAAATTGGATTACTGAGACTATAGCAAACAAGATTAAAACATTGATGTTGTTTACATTCTCTCGAGCACGTACACTAAAACATTTTTCTTACATATAATCTAATTTTACTTTTAATTAATTAATACGTACTATATTCTAAATTGAATTTTGATAAAATGAATACTGTAATTTTTTTTTCTTTTATTAAAACAATAAAGTGAAAACAGAAATTATGGCCCATGGATATATTTACAGCTTTATTATAACTGTACAGTATGCATTGGAGAAAGCTATAATTATTTTCTTATTATGAAGGGGTTGTTGTTGTTGTTGGTTAATATACCCTTTCATTAACTGACAAGCTTCATAATTCAACGAGATGGGAACGCGGATGAACTGGTAATGTAAAATATATTTACTCGCACGAATTAATTATAATTTATTTTCTCATACATAATGGTTATAATTTTGGAAGTAATTTGTATGTAACTCTAAGGGTATAAATCCACAAAATAAAGTCACGAGCTATGTGCCGCCTTCTATAGATTTTAATCAATATAATTATTCAGTATAATAAGCATTTTTTTTACGTTTGCATTTTCATTTGAAATGGAACAACGTTATGTTCTGATATTGATTTGTAAACTAAATTATTGCAAGATATTTTATAAACTTTGTTGTTTAAAATGAATTTTGTTTATTTAATATATGTATTATATATTGTAAAAAGTGCAATTTTAGTAGTAATTGTTATGAAATATAGATATTCAAATTACATAATATATTATATATTATTATATTATATAATATGTAGAAGTAGTTTAAGTAGGACATAAAAGTTGTGTATTATTCTTTTTATGCAACAATATTTTTATTATTATGTATTTTACAACTTCTGACTTAACGCTTTCATAGGTTACTCGTGGTAATGCTGGTAGGTATTACGAGTGCTGGATGGATTCCTCATACCGACCACCTAAATCGTGTTGTTCGGCAAAGTAAGTGAAGTAATATTCATATTTTTATCTATGCACTTACGTTTTTTTTTTTTTTTTTTTTTTTTTTTTTAACTTGATAATTCTAGATTTTACCTTTCATATCACAAAAACAAACTTTTACTAAATTTCACGCTTAAGCGAAAGTTTCACACGTAATTTTATTTTAGTAAGGTTTAAAAATTTCAAGTGAACGTGCGTAGAATTAACAGCTTATAATAATATAATAACAACACAAAACAGCCACTCTCAATGAAAGCTGTATTTTTAATAATTCGTCGTAAAAAAGATGTTGCAGATGAGACTGAGAAAGCAGGTGAACATGAAGTGGAGTTACGTGAAGAAATGACGAGCACGACAACAGATGCGAGTGTGGAAGAGACGTCAATACCAATGTTTCAAGAGGTTACGCTTACCCCAGCAGTAGACACTTTAGATGAAGAGTCACGGACTCTTGATGACGCTAAATCAGAGGTGCAAGTCAGCGATCTGGAGCACGAGGAGAGCACCACCACGTCAGCCGAGACTGAGACTACAGCCCAGAGTACAGATGCACAGCCAGTCACAGAGATAACACCACAAGTCAAAGGGGATTTGCCCACTGACGAGGAGCAGACAACAACTCAAAGTTTCGAGGAGGACAGTGTCACGGAGAAACAAGTCATCAATGAGACGTTTCGTAAAGTACAGCTTAAAAAAGGTAAACGTTGAATTTTTATTATTATTATTAATTTATTTATTTGATTTAAGGAATTGAAAAAAAAAATGAAGATGATTTTGTCTTATATATCTTGATGGAAATTCAGTTTCAGCAGAAATGGAAGACGTGGACGCAATCCAAAGCTTTCATCAGCCACGTTCAACCACCTCCTCGCCTCCTGCATCAATAAGTACATCGAGACCTTTAAAACTTCCAACCAAATTGTTGGATTTCTTAAAAAATCAACTAAAAACTCGAGGAGCTAGAACTACAACGACAACAGCGAAAACTATAAGCACATCAACCGAATCTTTACCAACTGTTACTGAAAATAGACCATCGTCTCCAACACGCAAAGTATTTGGTGCTAGAATTATATCTCGAACTCCAGGAGCTGGGGACGAGTTAACCGTGAATTCTCCACGAATTTCCAGAGCTAGATTTTTTGCTTCTGCTTCAAGTTTACTCTCAGGGTTTGTCCCTGCAGTCCCATCCCCCGAGAGAGAAGGGCGAGCCAAAAGTGTGAAACCGATTGCTTACAAATCAGCGAGCATGGACGAGTTGTTTACGTCTACTGATATCGCAGACAAGAGCAGTAAAAGTCCAGAATCCACACAAACGTCAGTGGTGCGAGTCCCGCCTAGGAGAAAACCAAAACCACCTGCACCACTTCCACCAGTTACCATAGTCAAGCCAGAATCACCTCAGCAAAAACGTACAGCTTTGTCACGCTTGTCAAAACGTTTTCGTGTCAAACCAAAGTCTAGCACGAAGTCCGAAGACGAAACGAGCACCCCAGCAACGTTAAATAACATCAAAAATGTCGAAAACGCAAAAAAGAATAACTTTTTACGTAATTTTAAAATCAGAGATATGAAGTCTAAATTAACTCATACCAAAACCACTTAAGCAGGAAGATGCATTTAATAAAAAAAAAATAAAAAATCTGATGTATATATCAATACGCACAAATGTATTATATTTTAGAGCAATTGAAAAAAAAAAAAGGTACATATTATATATAATTGTCATAAAAACTGATCATATTTTAAAAATACACTTAAACTTTGCAAGTAGCTTCCAATTTAATATCTAATAATACAATGCTCAACAGAAATAGTTTGCATTGTCACAGATCTGTTGTATAAGTATAGTCTGTAAACCTAGCTAAGTTACTATGTATGTTCAACACTATTGTTATTATTGTGTAAGTATATCAAATTAAATAAAAATAATAATAAATAATTTTTAAATACACATTTATTTTCTATCTTAAGTATCATTGCATATATAGATAGAGCATTGTTAGTTTTAATAAAGTATATTTTTAAATTAATAAAAAGATATTATTACTAAACTATTAAAATGTTATAACTAAATAAATTGTTAATTATTATTATTGCATTATAATTATATTATTTTGAATGAGTACATCAACAAGGTTTCATCTAAAATATAATTTGCACCACATAAATGGCACATTCAAAAGTGTGTGTTTTTTTTCCTCTATTTATATTTAATTATATTAATGATAATTTAATTTACACTTACATAAATCAGTTACATATTATAATATAATATTTACGTTTTTTTTTTTTTTTTTTTTGTAATAATATTTATAGTATCACGTCTTTGTCCTGTATACATATATATATTTCTAAAATCACATTTAATATTAAATTTATCTTATAATATGATAGAGAGTTATAATAAGTAAATTGATATTAATTCTTACATAAAATAGGCAGCATAAGACAGTATGGTTGTTACAAAGTTGTCGACAGGTGTGTTAATCAAAACTAAACAATTATATTTATACACAATATCTTCTCAAAACTAGTACAGCCAGTAGGATAAAACTTGAAATTTTGAATACTCATGTCAGAGGGATGGACTAAATGATGTAATCAAAATTGCTTTCTGGTCAAAAACTGCAAACAAAAAGTAAAGTCTTAATTTGGAACTTTCAATCAAAAAGTGTCCATTAAAAAAAAAAAAAAAAAAAAAGTAATGACAGTTTTAACCATTTACGTTGGGCATTAACTTAAAATTTAGATATAGAAAAACCTTAGATTAGAAAGAAAATACACTAAAAAGGGTGGGGGGTATACAAGATAAGAAATAAGCACATCAAATAGGCTTTTCACATATTTTTAATCCTATTTTTAGTTAAATACTCATTTAAAAAAAAAACTCTTAAGAATTATTATATTCCTATGCCACCTATTTATTAGTACATTTTAATACTATAATATTGTTACATATATTATCTACTATAAATTATGCTTCATAAATTTCTTATAGTACATTAAATCTAATTGTAAGACGTGGTTTTCTAAAATATTTGTTGTTTTTCAAAATGTTTTCATAAATATCTGGATATGACACTTAATAAGTCTCTATACACAAACTATTGTTCTTAAATATTATACTTCTTAAACACATACACACGAGAATGCATTGCATCTGTAATATTACAAATATGCAAAATATTTTATTTTAATACATCAAAAAATTGATCTGAAAATTACTACATCGCACACTGATAAAAAGTTTATCTAACTAAACACAGGCTTGCAGCAATTGTATACTATAATTTAAAATTTGACCATAACTAATGGAACGTTTTTAAAAGTCCACTTGGAAAGAAAATCTATTAATCACTAAATTTCTAAATGGGAAAAAAATATGCATAAGTAATATAATATTAAATTTTAAAAAAAAAAGTTATTCTGTGTTAAAAATTATATTTCTTTTGTTAAAAAGGTTACTAATACTTTGTTCAATTTCTCCCATATACATTTGCAGCATTTTTTTTCCCAATGAAACAAAAGAAACAAAGAAACTTATACTGACATGGCAACTCAAAATAAAATGTTTTAACTTCAAATACAATACAAATTTTTCAGTTCAATCATAATTAATTTTAATGAAATATAATATGTAAAAAAAGTAATAATTAAAAGAGAAAATAGTAGGTAGAGCAGGTTGAATTGAAAATTGATGGCACGAAATGATTCTTTAATTTGAATAATAAATTACGACTTGGGATTTAGCAAGCATAGACAAGTGCTAGAAATGTTTTTAATTTCCCAGTATACAGTGCACATAAATTAGAGAATCTTTGTGTTTTTATTAATTTTCAATTCAATGTAATCTAATCTCCCTACGTACTTTTTCTATTATAAACCTTTATTTTTAAATTTTTAACATATTAAACATCAACCTCCATGTTTTTTTCCTTATATTTATATACATTTAATTTTAATATTTTACACACACATATACACATAGAGTAGACAAGAGCTGCATTCTAAGATATTTAAATGAGTAAAATTTTGCGATTTGTTTGACTAGAGTTTTCATACTTTAATTTCACAAAATAAATTTAAACCTAATTTAAATTAACATAAAAAATTATATTATATTTAATATCATACCATTTAGGGTAGCAAGATTCTCTACAAAAATAATACTATTAATTTACATCCATCCATCCATCCTTTCTTTTTCTTTTTTTTTTTTTTTTTTTTTTTTTTTTTACTTTTTTTATTATAATATTTTTTAATTATTATTTATATTTTTTTATATATATTTTTAAGCTCTATCATTATTATTATTATTTTTATTATGGGCTTGGTTTTTCTCAGCCCTCACATTGTGAAGGCCGTACTTCCAGCACTGTGGGCTCTAGCCAACCACTATCAGATTCATGCTACCCCACTTTCTTACACCGTGTGGCAAACCTACACATCCGATAGAAGCTGACTGAAAACAAGCCAAGCAATGTCAGGCCATATTTCTTATCCTAACCTGCACAAGTGACAGGTTGGATAGCACGCGTCTTTGTTTAGAACAAAGCATTTCTGCATTATATAGTTCCATTTGCCCGACATTGATGGAGTGAGTGTGTGGTCAAGGTCGTCATTTCAGCGATTCACTACCAATGTCACAACCACAAAATGTGCATTCGAAACCAGGCTAACCTAATTTTTACCACTCTAACAGAGCCACAACCTGGTAAAGCAAGCAATGCAGCAAACCCACTTTCATCATCATTATGAAGAAGTTATTACAATTTTTTATTATTATATCATCTTTATTGTTTCCTACATCATTTGAATTATTTCTGGTAAAACAAGAAATTAATATAAAGAGTCGCATTAAGTATTAACATTTCTCCTTTTTCAAATCCACTCAAAAAATTAAATAAATTGTACATGTGACACACGTTAGTTAGCTCCACAAACCGCTATGAAACAAACTAATCCAACACATACTAATTGTTACACTATGACACTATTGTTACACTGTTATGAAAACTATTGTTTTTGTGTTATTTCTTATGCCTACTGACAATTCTATCCATAATTTTATAGTCTTAACATCTAAATACTTTTTATTATTCAACTTGAATTAGTATTATTATTATAGAATTTTAGCTTTAATCTGTTCAGTTAACACTTGATGTTTAATTTGTTCCATGATGTCACAATTTTGAGCTAACATCATTGCATTTTTGTTGTCATTCGGATTAATAACCATGTTAGTTTTATCATCATTATTTTGTCTACTTGAATTTGCATGGGCTGTAGTGATATTATTAGAATGTTTTCTGTTCATATGTTGTACCATGCCATGTTTCTGAGCAAAGCCAGTGCCACATTCTGGGCATGTATACGGCTTGGACGGAGGATTATTTGGGACAGAAGGGCCTCTTGGATTTCCAATAGGACCAACTTGTCCATGATGTTGTAAATGCAATATTAAGCCTTCGTGAGTTGGAAAACTACAATTACAATCCTTGCAAGTAAAATTAGTGTGGATTTTAGAATGAGACACCAAGTCACTCATCCTTGGGAAAGTTTGACTACAGTGCTTGCAAGTATATGGTCTACTACCGTCATGAAGTTTGGTATGGGCAATCAAAGTTCTTTTTTGTAAAAATTCTTTACCACATATAGTACATGAAAAGGGGGAATGTCCATGTTGCCTTCTATGATCTACTAATTGAAATTTCCTTGCAAATGCTTCTCCACAATCTACACAAACAAATGCACTTTCCCCACCATGAAATCTGGAATGCGCCAACAGGTGTTCACGTTGAGAAAAACATTCTCCACATACAGCACACTGGAAAGGCCTTTCACCTGAATGTAACTTTGCATGAGTTATTAAATTACGTTTTTGAGAAAAAGTACTTCCACATTCCTCACAATGAAATGGACGTTCTTTTGAATGTGTTCTTGTATGAGTAACAAGATGATGTTTAAGTGTAAATGATTTTTTACATTCTAAACATTGAAATGGTCGCAAGCCAGAGTGGAGACGTTGATGTGTAACTAAGCAATGTTTATGTGCAAAGGTTTTGCCACAGTCATTACACCCATAAGGTCGAACTCCAGTATGCACTCTTGAATGTGTCACAAGGTGATGCTTTAGTAAGAAAGATTTGCCACATTCATCACAAGTGAATGGTCTTTCTTTATCAGAACGAATACTCTGGTGAGGTGGATACATTTTTGATTGAGGCTCACCTAGTAATGCTGCACTTCCTCGCTTTAGGAGTTCTTCATAATGCTCCACTGACATAGCTGGTTTGTTGTTTGCACACAGGAAATGGTTACCATGACTTGTCTTTGACAAATCACAACCACATTTAGATGCAGAATTATTCATCATGAACATTGTGTGGCACATAAAATGTCCGTTTAAACTCATGTTGTCTTCTGATGGCTCTTGTTTTACCACAACATTACCAAGGCCCAGGCCCTGAAAACAAAAACACATCACTTTGAAGTTGATAATCAAATTTGATGGTAAAATTACTAAGTGAAGATAGTGAAGATACTGAAAAATAAAATGACTAAATAAAATTCAATATAATTCAAATTATACTTCAGATTAATTTTATAAATTTACAATTATTTGTATTTCTAGTAAAACATTAAGGAAAAATTGATTATGGAATGAAATAATAATAGAAATAGATAGAAAAAAAAATAGAAATATAGAAAGGCCTTACCACAGTAGAAGTTCTATGTAGAGGTTGAGGTCTCTTATGGCACAGAGCTTAATTATAATGTTTGTATAATGCAAAGCTTTCATCATTGTAATGATATTATCAATCAAAGAAGAGATTTACTTGAGCACATCACAGAGTGGCATGTAGTCTTGTACAAGTGCACATGCCACTCGTAAGACCACACATTAATCTCCACTTTGATTGATAATGTCATTACGTTGACAAAGCTTTCCATTATAAAAACATTATAACTAAACTCTGTGCGATGTGAAGCCTCGACCTCTCCAAAGAACTTTACTGTGGAAATGCCCTTGCTGGTATTTCTATCCTTTTCTTTAATATTCATCCTAACTGAAATGCTTTTTTCCTTAAATTGAATTTAATGATAGTTTTTTATTGTAAATAATTCAAGAGCATAAAAATGTAAAAAAAAAAAAAAAAAAAAAAAAAAAAAAAAAAAAAAAAAAAAATTGTACCTAAATGCATTTGAATTTAAAGCTGAAATGCAGTTGTATAAAATTAAATAATATGTCTATACAGTGCAAAAGATAATAATATAAATAAATGCATATCGCTGTGGCCGCGCCCAAAGGGCGTACTTGCATTTGGCTACTTTCACGCAATTGGGCGTACTTGCATTTAGCTACTTTTAATGCTGCGTGCGTATCCACCATAATCTTAACATGTACGCCTTAACAGTGCAAGTACGCCCTTTGCTGTACTGGACAAAGATGCAAGTACGCCTTTTGTAAGACAACCTTAAAATGCAAGTACACCTTTTCGGCGCAGCCAGATTGATATAAATATATACATAATATGAAATGAAGCAATAGAGCTACTGCGAGAAGAGAAAAGAACCTTACTTGCTGAGATATAGTTTGGGCCAAATTTCTGGATAATTGAGTATCTGGGTAGAAGTGCTTGGGCAGCTGCTGGCTGCATTGGGGTACTGACGAAGCCTCAATCTTGCAGCTGTTATTGTTGCAAAGATATGAAGATGGTACCTGCTGAACACACAAAATAAAAATAGTAAAATAGTGCAGCATATTATATCAATAAGTTTTACATCTTGTTCTGCTAAATTTAACTAATGTATACTGCACTTAATGTATGCACATATTTTGAACTTACTTGTTAGTAGCAAATTTGAAATGCATTTCATGTAAACTAGCATCACAAGCAGACAATAACAGTGTTGGCAAAACTTAAACTCTTGCTCTAAAAAAAAAAAACTAATAAATAAATAAATAAATAAAAAACGTGCAACACCATTAAAAAGTATTTCAGGTAAAAAGATCTAATGAGATTTTTTTTTTTTTTAATTGGGGACTGGGAGATTGAGATGTGACTGACACTGACAGGGACACGTTGCACCTGAGAGAGAAAAAGTTCTAACCCAGTTAAAAATTAAGCCTGTATGGCCATGCTCCTGAGTTTCTGTATTATTGACCTATAACAAAAACATTCCCTTAATATTTGTAGTTCAAAATTTTGCAACAACCAGCAACAAAAACAAATATTGTATTTCGTGCCACTGCAGCGTAGCAGCCAACAACATTTGGCTGTGATGGTGGCGCCATGCTACACGTACGTTACTGCATTGTTGGGGTGAAAATTTGAACTTACAAACAAGGAAGTTTTTTTTTTTTATCCTAACCCAAGCTTATCGTAGGAATGTTCATAAACCCTTTTTTTCGTGCCCCAACCCACAAAGAAATGACTATCACCTAATACTTTTTAAATGGCATTGCATTTTTTTTTTTTTTTTTTTTTTTTTTTTTGAAGCAGGGGAACGACAGGGTTTACGAACATCATTCTTGTATGTTTATCCGTGTGTATGGCATGAAAATTTGTATCTACAGCAAGCTCATTATTAACTGTATGCTTGTATTAAACAGAGAGTGTGCATAGTGGGTGGGTGGCTTGTACTTAGTGTTCAAAACTAAGACAGACAAAGCATGTAGGTACTGTAAAGACATGTTTATTTAACAATTATCTCTATTCCAACAATTTGCAATATTTGATTATTTGTTAGGTCTTCTCTCTCTCTCTATCTTGCAAGTGGAAGCAAAATAAGCAGGTCTGTTTCATTCTGCACATTAATCTTCTCACGTCAAGATGAAGCTTCTACATTTTACAATTTTGCAAAGAATGACTGATCTGTGTATTTGTGACCTGGCAAATTCAAACCTGTTTTATATAGCAGAAGCTCCAGGTAGCCATGACTTTGTAAAGTGTAGATCGTTCATTCTTTGGAAAGTTGTAAAGTGTAGAAGGTTCATTTTGACTTGAAAAGAGCAATGCAAAATTGGCAAGTCTATAACATAAACTCTTATAGATTTGCACATTTTGCCTTCATGGAACTAAATTGAATTGCTCGTAGTGCTTTCACCAAACCAACGACACAATAAATTTCACAGCCCAACAACAATATCTAGAAGAATGTAATGGTGAGGAAACTTACTTCAAGCTTGAACTGGTGAATAGAAGGTTGCAATGAAAGATTCCCACTGTTGTTATGGCTGTTATCTTCAGCAATAATTCTCTCCACTAAAAGCTCTGGGACCACCTTGGATCACAATAGAACACAATGTTACGCGTAAGTCAAGTATTAAATCGTATAACTTTACTTACCTTAAGGGAATCAAAGTTAGATAAGCAACTACTGGGTGCAGAGAGCCAGTTTTCACAGTTCAATTCCAAATCAACAGTGGGTTGCTCACTAAACCTTAAACAGAGGAATAAAGCATGACGTGTAAGTCATTATTTCATTATTATACAGCAACCTATAGGACCTATAGGTACACTCTGTTAGCTACATGATTAACAATAAGTTGATGATACTTTTACAAGAACAATCTTAAAGGCATAGAAAACAGAAAAACATGTTCTTTAACACAAAATGGGCTACAAAACTAATGACAATTTTTTCTAGAATGTAAATGTGGCTCCACAAGAGAGCGTGAAAAAACTGTAAAGTATGCAATTTGCGTAAATATTTCTGTTTATGACGTCAGAAACAGGCAAAAACTAGTATAAAAATGTGGTGCAGGTTGCATAAATTGAAATTTTCTGATCACTGCTACGGAGCTACAGTTGGGGTTTCAGACCAATTAATGCTATTTATGTAAGTCCCATCAAGTGTTTTGGGATTTAAATGCTTAGGTTTTCATGTTGTCTATGCCTTTAAGAGTATGCTCAGGTGCTGCTATGTTGTCAACACAGAAATTGGAACATAGGAAAGTCATTGTAAGCTACATAGGTCTAATGACGGCATGCAGGTGATTTGCGAGCACAATCTCAAAACCAACGAATCTCTAGTACAGTATCTGAACTAAATATGAACTACCGTAAAACTCAATTCTGCATTGTATATTATTATTATTATTTAAGATTGATTTTAAAAGTGGCTGAAAAGTGGACATAGCTGTTTTGAGCTGGTTTTCCTTTTTTTTTTTTTTTTTTTTTTTTTTTTTTTTTTTTTTTTTTCCTTGGTGGAACTGTAAATTTAAGGTCAAGATTGATGACCTGAATACTCCCTCAGCACAAAATACTTGAAATTGAAGTAAAAAAAATAAGAAAACAGCTCTCACAATGTTATGTTGTTGATAGAGAAATCCTCTAGTTGTTGCCAAAAATTGTTTAAATCTCCCCTCCCTATAACTTTCTGCCACAAAAATTATAAAAATGAGACTCTTTGGCTACCCTTTACATCTGAATCACAAATTTGTTTGCATTTTTCTAGCATATTAGCCATGATTAATATCAGAGTTGGGTAAATCTGGATAATTCTATATCCAGATATATGGATATGAGATATGAGTTGTTTTCTGGTTATCCAAGGTATAAAAAAAAGTGTTTTACAATGGAACAAATATTATTCAATTACCAGCAAACAAAACAAATAATTATCTTGATGCTAATAAATATGATGTTTACGCAAGTTTCTGACTACATATCAAGTTTCAATATATGTTTACTTCATAAAATTATATTGTTAAAAGAATATATGTACAGCCAGGGCCGGCTTGGGGTACGTTGGCCCGGTCTGGCAATCTGGGAATTGGCCCGCCTAGGCTGGGGGGTCTGGGGGGCGCCAGCCCCCCAGTATGCGCCGCAGGCGAAAATTTTTGTTAAAAGGGGGCGTGGCACTGGTTTTTACGCTAATTTGGAATTGAATTTTCACATTTTGACATTTTTTAAAATAAAGTTTAACACTATTATATTGAAAAATAAGTATGCAATTGAACCATTACATTATTTTGATATACTACGATCTACATGACATGACCTTCGTCCACCTTAAAAAATATATTAGACAAAAATTGATGTACGTATGATAGAAAAAAAAACTATATTGAAGGAATAATTGTTATAATGATTTAATTGAAGTATGGGGGGGGGGGGGAGGGAAAGAGAAAAAAAGGGGGGCAGAACAGGGATTTGTAAATTTATAATTATAGGTGTAGAGAACTTAAAAAATTTTCAAATGGTTTGACTTGAAAGAGCTTGATTTCGAGCTTAAATTTGAAAAAAACGAGCCATGACTTCGGGACATCAATATTTAGGCCAAAATTTAAAAAAAAAAAAAAAAAAAAAAAAAAAAAACTCATTTCTCATTATATACAAAAATTTATTTTTATTTTGAAGACAAAAGTTGTAAATTATTATTATTTTTAGATTGATTTTACATGCTATAGAGAATTATAAACATTGCATGTACTAAAAAGAAGGGTTTAATTGAAACTGATAATTAAAAAAATGATATCACTTCTTTTTAAATAATAAAAAAAGTGAGCTATTTTTCAAAGTACCTTTGAACTTTTTTTAATGGATTTTTTTTCCCTCAGAACCAAAGGCCCGCAAAAGCAAAGTTCCGATCCAGGAGCCCGCGGACTAACTTGTACGGCTTTATGCCTAGCTGGCCCAAGTGCATAAAAAATATAGTTGGCTTGCAATGATCTCAATGCATTTTTTTTTTAATTACAATAAAAATGCGCATTCCAAGTAATTTGTGTGCATGCATCATAGATGTAATTCATATGATACAAAATTAAAATTAAAAAAATATGCGGGCAAAGGTTTTAAAGTTTGGTTGTTTTTTCTTCTTCTTTTCTTTCTTTCTTTTTTTTTTTTTTTTTTTTTTTTTTTTTCTTTTTTTTTTCTGGCCCGCTTGGCCCGCAATGACGTTGGCCCGGTCTGCGATCGCAGACCTCGTCTTATGGCCAAGCCGGCCCTGTGTACAGCTCTGGCCAAAAGTTAGAGAACAGGGTAGCGGCGGCCACTGCGTTTTCTCATAAAGATAACATAGGGTGCTTGCGGGTTGCCTATACAAATCGTTCTCAAACTTTTGGTCACAGCTGTTCATATATCTGTTTGTAGAAATGGATGACCCTATTATCCTTTTGAAGACATCATTTAAGATTATCTATTTGCAGAAATAAAGGAAAGTTATTCATTTTTATAATAACCCTTTAGTTAAAACAACTACAGTAATAACATTGAATTTAGAGTACAGTATACTCTAAATTCAATGGTACCTAATAATTATACATTTATAAGTAAAATCTGATAAATATTATGCAATTGTAAAATGGATAAAAATTATCCATTTATTAAATGGATCCGTTATCCTCGTAATATCCAGATTATTTTTACCCAGCTCTAGAAAAGAAACAAGTGGCCGAAAACTCAGCATTTCTGACTTTCAGCTGTCCTTGATGCAACACAGTAGCTTATAAACTACTGTGACCTTGCAATTAATTGAATGTTCAAAACGTTTTTTTTATTATATAGGCCTATATGATTATGTTAATAATATAATACTAATTTAACCAGCTGAATAGATAGGTATGTTTTGTACAGAAATATATTACTTTACTGTAAAATAAGTGATACTATCATACAAGGTCACTGAAAGGTGGCATAATCTGCCATACATACTTGATACATACCAGTATTATATAGTCTGACCACCGAACAAAAGTGCAGGTACAAAAATTTAATTTTAACATGCCATGGTTGTAAAACAAAGAGAGGCAATACATCTTCCTCTTTTTCTTTTTTTCTTGGTTTGCAAAATTGACATTTTATGATAAAATTTAATAATGACATGTTTTTAACTTTTTATCATAATAATATGTTTCTGCAAAAATTTAGTCTTTAATTCTCATATTTTTCCAATTATTATACCTCTTTATCTAATTTTTATGCATTGATAGCTAGTGACACCACGCTAAACTATACTTTTTGAGTGTAACAAAGGTTAACTTATTGTTAAAAACAATGGCTCGCAAGCAAAAAGGGTACTACCTGCTTGAGTGAGATGATATACACTTAATGATACATTATATTTTGTCTAGCCTCCTCTACTCTATTCCTCTTTCTGGGTATTATCAATCAATATGACAGATATTTTAGTTCATTAAGACTATACACAATAATGTACTGCATACACACAATAATATGCATTTATGCATACAAAATATAAATGCTAACAATTTTTTACTCTTACAATTACAGTATGTATGCCTTTATGCTAACCATTTCTTCATTATCAGCTAAAAATGTACATGTATGTACTGTACTTATACATATGCATCATTTTATGTACTGTACATAATACAATTATGGTAGTTTATGTACCGTAACATTCATTTTACCATTCAAAATCTCGCGCTTAATTCTCAATGATATTCTTAAGAGAAAAACGCACTGGATTCAAAAGATGGAATATTTTATCACAATCATGTGTATGCATAATACATTTAATACATATATGTATGTCCAAGACTTTCATGCCAAATTTTGCATGAATATGTGTGGTATGATGTTACTGTATGACATAATGCATAATAATGTGTAAGGTATGTATATGTATGTATGTAACTGTATATGTATACAGCTCTGGTCAAAAGTTCCCGAACGGGGCAGCGGCGGCCGCTGCGGTTTCTCATAAAGATAATATAGGGGGGTTGCGGATTGCCTATACAAATCGTTCGGTAACTTTTGGCCAGAGCTGTACTTATCACAAATTAAGTCCAAAGCCTACATTAAAAATTATATGAATAAAATTTTCTGCGTCATATGTATGCATATGTTTGGTTATATTATATAGTTTATAGTACAAACTATACTAACCCTTCACACTGAGATGAATATCTAAAATCTGGAAAATTTTGCACAGACGGCAAGGAGCTCAGAAATGTATTACTATTGAGTTTTTCTGAAGACTGGTCGATAAAACACGACACTTCTAAAGGTTCTTGTTTAATTTCTACAGTACGTAATGTAGATAAACTGAAGGGCTCGTAACCGAATTTTCCACGCGATGGAGGTACGAAATTAGCGTCGGTTGACGTAGTATCAGCCAAAGGACCTGTCCAACAGTAATCTCCTACACTTGTACCTGATGGATCTAATGACTTTAAGAAGAGCTCTACAACGCCAATGTCATCAACAGACGAACTTTCTGCTAGCCATGAATCTTGAGGTGTCAATGAGCTCATGGCGGCCTTTAAAATCTTTTATAATCAGCAGCATTGCTGGACCCGGCAGTGCAGATCACAAAGGTGTTTTGAAAAAAACGCCACTTAAACGTAAATCGAGTCACTATTTTTACACAATTACCATACATAAATACTTCACTTCAATTAATACATGACTAAAAATCATTTTTTCAAGAAAAATTACTCGTAAGTAATAATTATTACAAATAAAACTCTCCAAAATGCAAATATACAACACCCACAGAAAAAGGAGGAGTGGCACTTTAACAGTGTTGACACATTAGTAGCACGTTTGGCCAAGTGTACAAAATGACTGGTCTATTTGGCAACGTAGCTTTTTAGTTTTTACGCGCGGAAATAAAGTTTTCAAAACAAACAAACCCAAAACAAAAAAAAATCCAAAGAAAATTTGTCGATCAATCAGCGATCAATCTCCACAGCTCCACTCCACAAAAAGCCTTTCAAAGTCTCAAATGCGT
>OX439128.1:10946997-11074497 GCA_949318235.1 Ecdyonurus torrentis | reverse complement strand
AGGCAGAGAGCGCAGATGTTCCAAATTTGAGGTGTGAGGAGACTATAGTTAGTTCAGTTTTCCAAGGAGCCATCGATATAATATATATACAAACCAGTCTTGTAGTCATTTAACGCAAGTCGTTAATGTTCAGTTAACTGGTTATTTCTATAATATAGATTAACAACATTGCAAAAAGTAATGTTATAGATTAATGAAAATTGATGTAATATAGCGTTACATTTTGAAAGTAATTTTTTAAAAATGTTATGCCGACTAAAAAAATAATGAAGTGACGAGGCAAGAGATATAATAAATAAAAAATATCTTATTATAAAAATAACCTAAATAAGTGAATATTAATAAAATGTTAACTCCATAAATAATTAAATTTATGATTATGTCATAAAAAATCCATATTTAAAAAAAGGTGTTAACATTATAGTTAATGTAAGTTATAACGTCAACGCTAAAGGTACCATTATAGTAGGGGACAAATTAGAGGTTATGTTGGCATTATAGTCTTAAATGAAATTAACGTACTTAACGTTAACATTATAGAAAATCTAGGTAACCACTACAAGACTGATACAAACACAAGATTACTAAGTGGGGGGTAAGGCATCTGTTAAGTCCTGCATATCAATGCTAGTGTCCACTTTGTTTACTTGAGGTTGTCTCCTTTGATACCAATTTAATGACCCACCTCTATGTTTACTGCCTGATCCAAGATGTTGTCTGCTACTTTGTTTCTTTTCTTTCTTGTCCTCACTACAATTATGTTTCTTCTTAGCTGGCTTTGTTGCAGTAATACTCATGAATTGTTCAGTTTCATTAGCACCTCTATTCTTTGTAGACTTTTTGACACCTTTCCGAGACTCATCATAGCGATAGTCTTTTGGGTATTTGTGTACGTCAACACAATGTTCAAGGCGTTCCTTACCATCACAGAACTTGCTTTGACAGCTTTCAACAAAGCAAGTATACTGAAAAAAAAAAAGGCATTATTGTCTATAACATAATAATATCTAATCTACTAATCAACAATAAAATAAATAAAGTTTATTATTCAAAACCTAAATCTAAGTACTGGCAATTGTGTTTTAATAAAAGCAAAATGTCTTATGCTCTGATATGTAACATGATTGCTACATACACAAACTTGAAACAATAATCCAAACTTAAAGCAATATTCCATATTATATAATTTACTTTTTTGCAACACCAATAAAACTGTATAATATGTACACTCACAGAAGGTTGTTTAGCTGCAAGAACAGCAAAGAATGAGTCATGTGCCTCGCAAAGGTGTAGGTCCAACAGATGAGATGTGGCAAGGTGTTTATGACATTGTACACATTCATAGCGATGGCGAGCACTGTAATGTTGTTCTGACTCAATCAGAGAACGAGATACGTGTCCACACCCAGGCACTTCACAGTGGAATGGAGCAAGTCTAAAATAATACATAGAAAAGAAATTAATAAAATCGTATAAAAAAAATGAGGGCTCGAATATGGAACTATTTAGTATAATAACGTCGTGCTACATATATGGTACAGTATAATATGTACATTATATAAATTAAACTTACTCGTTATGACATAGATTTTCATCATCAATTTCTATGACTCCTTGAAGGTCCCATGGTCCACAAATCGCATCACCATCCTCAAATAGTGGGTCACTCAAACCCCGTCTGCCTGACTTTGTGCGTTGTGTAATATTGTCAATCCTCTCCATATTATATAAATTTACATTCACAAACAAATCGTGCAACTACTTATGTTTTCATAACAACTATAATAATAGCTTAAAACTATGAAACGCATAAGTAAATCAAATAAGATAGAAAAACTTTAGTTTAAGTTTACCGAAAGTCGAACGCAGGTCGAACGAACAAAGTTTTGTTTTTGTTTACATATCCAGCTGTTAAGGTTAAAATTGGCGCCACGCGCCACGACACGACGGCACGAAAATGAACGATCAACTGGAATAATACGCACGACCGCGCACGACTGCAGGCGAACTCGGGACTCCCTGGTAAATAAAAAGTTTTAAAACTTTTTCGCGCTTTTATTATGATATTTCATAATTTATAATTGATATATTATTTTCATCTACAACACTTCCTGACCACTTCTTACATGCATATCTTTCTTTCGTCTGCACGAGTGCATTGGTGATTTTAAAGCTTTTTTTAATTAAGTCTCAAACGCTCAATGAACAATAATTAATGTAAGAAATACGATTTTATTGCCCCATATATGCAGGCATATTTAGTCATTATATTTACAATTATATATTGGTAAATAAATACATATAACCATTTAATTATAATAAATTTTCTATATAGTACCCATATCCTATTATCATAAAATTAACAAATATATTTTTGTTTATAGTCAGTATAATAATAATTAAGTTTTATTAAGTGTTTCAAGATTTATCATTATACTTATATAATAGTATATGTGTCTACTGTAACTATATATATAACTTATATTTTACTTATATATATAGTTACAGTAGACACATATACTATTATACTGTAAAGGCACTATAGTAATATGGCTTAGTCGCAGTAAAACCTCATATGTTATATAATTATATTAGAATTTATTTAAAAAATGTCAATAAAAGCAATAATTTTAAAATTAATCTCAAAATATGAAATATAAAATTATATATATATATATATATATATATATATATATATATATATATATATATATATATATATATATATTATATATATAATATTTATGTGCAGCTATACCATGCCATGCCAATCAGATTTTCATTGAGTTTAAGTCTCAAAATAAATAATAAAATGAAATTAGAAGAACCCATGAAAAGAACACATAATATTTTTATCTTAATCGCAGTAAAAGCTGATATTATATATTGTTATTAAAATTTATTAAATGACGGCATAGTAAAATATGTCAATAAATAAATGCCATAAATAAAAAGACATAATTTTAATTTTTAAAAAGTTGATAAATTATACTATTTATTTGAACTTGCTAAGGGATCAGAGATCAGAGGTAAATATCTTTCTTCGGCTTCTCTTAGCTCGTCATCTCTTTGTAGTCGAAATACTTCATTTACTGGCACCACCTGAAATATATTGATAAAAGTTTATCAAAGAAAAATTAAGTAAAGCTGCGCATCTATACACAAATATGGACAATTATCAACTCTTTTGGAAATTCTTTAAAAGAAAAATTTATTTATGGGATGAATTTTTTTATTGGAATTCATTACATTAGAAATAATGTTAATTTTTTGGATTTTCATTTGTCATCCCAAATATTGGAAAAAGTTATTGGTATTTATACAATATTTTTTTCCCTATTTATTTGGCACCTCTCTGTCTCTTAATTATATCTCCATCTCTCTCTCTCTCTCTCTCTCTCTCTCTCTCTCTCTCTCTCTCTCTCTCTCTCTCTCTCTCTCTCTCTGTCTCTCTCTCTCTCTCTCTCTCTCTCTCTTACAATAAAAAATTTTAGGGGGTGATTTTATTGCATATTTAGAGGGCATTTTTGTTCTGAATCGATAGATATACGAGTTAAAAATTTTGAGTTCATTTGAAATTTTTAATTGATTTTTTAAAGTTGCAAATGACGTCACGATTGGTAGCTTTTTTCCCATGCCCAATTTGTCACCCATGACTTCATTTTTTTATTTTCAAAAATGAATTAAAATACTTAATGAAATCAAAAATTAAAAAGTTGCACATTAATCGATTCAAGACAATGTCCTTTTATGAAAATTAACCCCTTAAATTAGTTTTGGTCTTCCTCATTGTAACTTGAACAATTATTGTAGTGCGATACAGAAAAGAAAACTTTAAAAATAGTTTGAGTTTTTTCATTTATTAGTATTATTAATGATAAATAGCGTTATTTAAATTAACATTTTTAATAAATATTTAGAGAAATGTATTAATTATTGAAATTTCTTAAAAAAATCAATCAGTAAATACATTATTAGTAAAAATTCATATTTTAAAATTCATCTGCATTACAATGTTTTTCCTTATTGCGACTTAATTAGTGATCAATTGTATACTCAAATCAATTAAGATTAATAGGCGTGTGCCTTAACTCAAGTCTTTTTATGTATAAAAAAAATTGCAACAATGAAAATAAAATCTAGTGCACGTCAGTGAATTACAATGCAATCAAAAAAATTCCATTGTTTTCTTAAAGTTTGCACTAGTAATTTGGCAACATCAACACTATTATATAATTACTAAAATTAAAAATATAATTTAGCTAAACTCCAAGAGGGATACGCAAATATTTTTATTTCCAATTGCAAAAAAAAAAAAAAAATAAATAAATAAATAATTAAAATAAAAAAAAAAAAATCGTTAATTCACCTGCTTCTCGACCTGAGAGATAGACTGCTGCTCAAAGATGGCTGCGCTAGTTTGTTGCATTGCGCGAATAGACGCACGCATGTTGTGATTTGCCCAAATAACTGTTGAAACACCTATCTGACGAAATCTTGCTGTTGGTGTTTGGTGATACTTTGTTGGTACGATAATTACCGGGCTCTGATAAAAAGTTTAAGGGTCAATATATTTATATATAACACATACACACATATATAGCATCATCGCATAATACATACTGTACTGTACACACCTTTGTTCCCCAATAACGCATAAAAGCCTCAATATCTTGGGCATCGCTTCGTTTACTGTGCACCAAGATGGCATCAGCACCAGCTCCAAGTGCCACATCTGCTCGGACCAACGCTTCTTCTAAACCCCAACCAGCAATGAAAGCCTCCATTCGAGCAACGACACAGAAATCAGGATCTCTTTGGTAGTCTTTACATGCCTAAAAATAATTAATAAGTGTGATATGTGTGTAGCGAGGTTGAAGTCCATTCTTAACGTAATTATTGATTTTAATAAAAACTTTTATAATCAAAATACCTGTATTTTTAAAGCAAATTCTTTAATATCTGCTAGTGGTTGTGCTCTACCATCCAGTAAAGAATTAGTTTTGGGGAACAGTTTATCTTCAATACAGCATCCTGCAATGATTTAAAAAAATCATTTAATATCCTCTATTTTAGGATTTTTTTTTTTTTTTTTTTTTTTTTATGTTTAAGGTACGCTGCTCATTTTATTAACTTAAATTGACATTACATTTTTTTTCTACTCAATTTTACAATAATTTGCAACAATTTTTGCATTATTCAGTTAATATATTCTTGCAATAAAGTAATATATGTACCTGCAATACCACGGTCCTCTAGTTTACGCACCAATCTTCTTGCATTATTAAAATTCCCATAGCCCGTATCTGCGTCTAAAAGAATAGGCAGCGAGGTTGCATCTGCCATAAATTCTGCCACAGCTAGTACTTGGGTCCACGAGGCCTCATTGCTGTCTCTCACACCCATTTGTGCTGCTATACTAAGTCCACTAGCCCACACCCCCTGAAATCCTGCCTCCTCTACAATGCGAGCACTTAGTCCCGAGTGTGCTTCCATCAGATACTCCAATTGCGTTGATTGCAAAAGCGCCTTCAGCTTCGTGGACTTCCTTGGCGTAGCTCGAGTCTGTAGACCTCGTACACCAAGGTACTTCAGTGCTGAATCTACAAGAATAATTTATATTCAAAGTCGGGAAGCATAAATTTGATATATAAGACAAAAAGTATTAATTTTCTATTATCAGTACATACAAAAAAGTATAGTTGTAAATTCATCTACGAAATTTTATCACGAAGATTTGAATTTGTTCATTACCCAAAACGTAAAAAAGGTTCAATTTAATTGCAACCTTTTTTTCACGACTTTTATTTTTTATCTTAATGTAATTATAACATATTACAAAAAAAAAAAATCTATATTCAAATATGCATCAAAATAAAATTTAGTGGGACATTTTACTGCATATTCTAAAAAAAAAAAAAAAAAAGGACATCGTCCTGAATCGATATAGATATATATGCGAATTTTTAATTTTTAGTTTATTAACCCCGGTAAGCTGCGACACTAACCCCCGTAAGCTGCGACGCTAACTAACTAGTTAAACCGTAGTTAAGTTGTTATTTTGATTGTTGCAACAATTAAAAAAAGATAACTAAGGTTTAACTAGAGGTTGCAGCTTACAGCCATAACTAACTAGTTAAACCGTAGTTAAGTTGTTATTTTAATTGTTGCAACAATCAAAATAACAACTTAACTACGGTTTAACTAGTTAGTTAGCGTCGCAGCTTACGGGGGTAAGTATTTTAAATTATTTTTTGAAAATTGCGAAATGACATCACGGTCGTTAACTTTTTTCTATGCCCACATGCAAAAGTTACAGATTGTGACGTCATTTTTCGATTTTCAAAAATACTCAATTAAATTTAAAAATTATAAATTCACGTATCAATCGATTCAGGACAATGTCCTCTTTTAGAATATAAAATAAAATATCCTCCTAAAAAGTGTTAGTCTTCTTCATAATCAAGATAAAATTATTTTTCATTGCACGTACAGATTGAATTTCGTACGAATTATGTTATACACATTTTTAGAGCAAACAGCTTTAAAAAAAAAATAGTAATAATATATAAAAATAAAAAACTTACTGAAAGTTGTTTTCCACATGTTGTACCACAGACTGAAGTGCTGGTGAGTAGGGGGCACCGTCCATCACAAGAGCTCATCTTGTGACCCGCCATCGTAGGTCATATACTTAAGGTCACACCTTATCAACTTTTAATTTTTTTTTTCCTTCACTGATTATGACGACGGGATGAGGGAGGGGGGGAAATTAAACAATAATTTGGTTTCTATATTCAACATTTTTATTTTATGCATATTAATTAATCCAGAGATATAAATTAAAAAATTCAGATGAGTTACAGTACAGCGATGATACAAGTATATGTTTGTATAATTAAGTCATTAAATATACAAATCCCCTGCTTGTGTTTATTTTATGTATATAGTATATAGGTATAATAATACGGTATAGTCGAGTATTTGTAATCGTAAGTGAAAATTATGGGATTATTTAATTATATACACATTGTATATTTTTTAAATGTATTATTATTAAATTTTTTTTTTCGTTTTTTAGTTCTCGTTGTAAAAATATTTAAATAATTTAACGCTATGTACAGATAATATAAAATGGAGATTGAAAAATGTTACTATATCATTTGAATCTTTTATTGAAAATATATTTTTATTTCAAATTATTGTATACTATATATTTTAACGAGTATTTTAGTATTATTATATTTTTATAATATAAGTGACTAGAATCTAGAGTTAATATATAATTTTATGGGTTATCTATATGTATGTATAAAATTAGAAACAGGCATCACATTTTTTCCGTTGCTTTGTTGAAAGAAGAAGCGAAGATTTGTTGAGAGCTGGTGAAAGAAAGAAATAATAATAATTAAAAGATAAAATATATATAGGCCTATGATATCCATGCACTATATTACGTATAACTAATAAATATAACACTAGAGGTGATAGCGATGATGAAAGAAAAGTTGCATAGATCAACATGCACTAATTGTCAGTTTTTGTTTGATAATGTTAACTTTTACACCAAATTACGACTTCAAACATAATATACTTAAGTATCAACAATCAATATTACTGAATTACGTCCACCAAACGTAAAACCAAAGAGATTAATTATAGATAACTCCATGGGTAAAACGTTGTCGATTCATATATAATACTTACTGACAAGTTCAGTTCCTATTTTGGGTGCAGGTTCTCGAGTTTCAATCTCCCGCATAACTGCAGAATCAAATGTTAGCGCTGCGACCCGGAAGAAAAAATCTTTGACGTGTTCGCCAGTACGTGAGGATAACGTCCACAGTTCGGCACCCAGTTGTCGAGCCACGTTTGCAGCTCGTGCCTCCGCAACCACACATGCCTCAGTACACTGCTGATGACCAAATTAATATTATATGTAATATATTATATTATTTATATATATCCTGCCATTTTTGTATTTATAATTTTGAACTATACATTTAGTTATATTTGTTTATTGTTTACAACGTGGCATATATTATGTCTTACTTTTGGTTAAATATAATATAAACATGTATATAGTAATAAAATTATCTTAAATACAGTATAATTGACTTTGAAAGATAAAAATAATAACATATAAATAAATAATAATAATAATCATTTTTGGTACCATGAACTGTGCATTCAATTAAAGTTTCAGTCAATATTTCAAGATACGGCAAACTCACCATAAGATCTCGCTTTGTCCCAACGAGAAAGATGAAGGGTCGGTTGCCTCGAGTATTCACGGCCATGGCCTCATGCAGCCATTGCGCGCAGTGCAGCAATGATGATGGATTTGTCATGTCGAACACCAGCACTAATGCTGTATCCAGCAAAAGAATAAAAAAATCAATATTATAAAATATAATCAAGAAAAAACAAAAACATTGAAACAGATAGCACTGAGCTGTTAAGTTACTTATGTATTTTATATCATAATATGCATTATACAAACTATACTGTATATATAACAACTAAATATATCTTACCATTTGCAGCTCGATAGTATGAGGAAGCAATACACTTGAATCTTTCCTGACCAGCAGTATCCCATCTAAAATAAATTAATATAAATTTAATTACATTATAAATATTCAGCCAGATTTAATTAAATCCAATTTAACATAATGTGTATCAAAATTTCTTTGCTTTCTGAATATTACTTATGCACTTACATTTGTAAATTGTATGGTACCTGAAGAATATCAAATCGCTCAACTTCAAAATCCACTCCAATTGTAGCTTTATAATTGGCATCAAAAACTCGATTGCAAAACCTAAAATGCAAAATTGTTGTATAAGTGTAATAAAAATAATAATAATATGAAATAAGAGTCGTTACGTTAAGATTTTTTTTTTTTAAAGTTCCAAATCAGTATGTTTTAGACTTTGAAAAAAAAAATAATAATAAAAATAAAGAAGCTTATATACCTATTAACAAGACAAGTTTTCCCAACTGCCACATCTCCAAGGAAGATGACTTTCGCAATCCTAAGTCCTGACATGACAGGGCGACGTGCTGACGAGCAGGCAGCCCTCACCGCAGAACTGAATACATTTTGCGAGTACGGTGACGCGTCCTTACGGTAAGCTGGAGGGAAAATTACGATAGCTCGATCATCGTCTGCACGATCTTGAAGCATCGTTTGTATAGCTGACCGGCTCCTCATATGCGGAGAATATAATATCAACTGTGTCTGGAACTAAAAATCGTTCGTATATCAATATAATACTTTTTTCTCACTGCTGTATTATGCACCAATGTTGTCAAACATAAAACTGATCATGAATGGAGGTTGTTTTTTTAACAAAGCATTATACTAACAATGCGGGAGGCTGATAATAATAATTGCATTGCACTGTGTCAGCCGGCCTTCCGCGCCCTGCGTGTCATTTATGGTGGCAGGTGTGTTACTGAATATTGTATCCTCTCATGCGCAACGGAGTTTTAGAATATTACGTCAAATGAGGGGGTATAATATGATTCAGATTAATCATTATCATAATATAATAGAAGCCGTGTTATTTTACGCCTTATATCTTTATGTATTTCATACTACGCAGTGTGTATCGTTTTTACCTACCCTGCTGTATTCATAAGAATAATAAAAAAATATAGAAAAATTATATGATATATATATATATATATATATACAGGGGCGTATCCAGGGGGGGGGGGTTGGACCCGTCAGACCCGTCAGGTCTGAAAAAGCATAGGAAAAGGGGGTGGTTTCCCCTCTTTTCCTATGCTCAATATAGGCTGGACCCCTCCCGTCGCAAAATCCTGGATACGCCCCTGTATATATATAATAGCTATAGTCGCAAAAGGATTTATTAATATGTGCAAAATCACTTAATTTTTTTTTAATTGTCTATAGAAAAATATAAAGGAATTTCTGATATTAATAAATCAAAATCACCACCTTTTTGTTTTTATTTGTAATTATTTGTATCATACTTTTTATTAATAAAATAATACTTAAATCCAAATGTTAAATAGAAAATACGTAACAGAATTACTACACATTTTTATAACTTAAAGGAATAGACCAGAGAAAAACCTAAGCATTTATATTACAAAACACTTGATGGGACTTATATAATAAGTTTGTCTCAAAACCCAATTA
Organism: Ecdyonurus torrentis; assembly: GCA_949318235.1. Classification (NCBI taxonomy): domain Eukaryota; kingdom Metazoa; phylum Arthropoda; class Insecta; order Ephemeroptera; family Heptageniidae; genus Ecdyonurus; species Ecdyonurus torrentis. The sequence goes on along the minus strand of OX439128.1, from coordinate 11,064,322 downwards.
ACTGTATATAGCTCCGTAGCGCAGTGATCAGAAATTTCGATTTATGCAACCCGCACAACATTTTCATACTAATTTTTGCATGTTTCTGACGTCATAAACATGAATACTCCGGTAAATTGCATATTTTACAGTATTTTCACGCTCTCTCATGGGGCTACATTAACATTCTGGTAAAATTTCTACAGTTTGGAAGATCCCATTTCATGTTTATTCATTAAAAGCACATGTTATTTTATGTGGTCTATGGCTTTAATTATTATTTCGAACGACATATATTAACTCGTTAAGACATGGAACGTAATACAATCTTTATCAAGACCATTAGATTTTAATTGATAATTATATTATTTACATTTTAATTTTAATTGTTTCATTTCTCTTAAAATCAATATAATATTTAATTCTAAATTTTCATATATGAAAAACATAATAATGTATATATGTTTCTCAAAAATAGTGTTAAACAAGGATATATAATTTTTACTGTGTGTGTGTGTGCCATAGTGTCTAATATATACTAATAATAATAAATATGGAATGCCAATGTATATAATTAATTATACTGAGTTGATACATATAATATTTATAAATCCAATTTTTGAACTTTTAATTTAAATTAGAACACCACCGTCATTGCCACAATTTAAATTAAGAAAATATACCAGAATATTGGAAGAATGCAATTATTATTTAACATCATGATATAATATTAATTGTTCTCCGGATAGGGTGTGTGTACGCATGACGTCATTCTGGGTGCTTTTCTTGAGCAATGAATAACATTGCTTAGCATAGGACAAACGTAGGTTTTGGCTATTTTCTTTGGAAAATTATTAAATTATAAGTTCTATATTTTTTGGTCATTATTATTTTTCTTGCATACTTCCCAGTAAACCATATTATACGGAAATATACATGGCAAGTACTTTTTATTATAAAACTACGTGAAAAGTACATGCCCTCAGATTTCTGCATGTGCTTTTCATGTAGTTTACAAAAATGTAACTGAAATGTATTTGACATGTACATGAACAGAGCTTTTAAGAAAGTGCTTGCAAAGTGTTTTTTTATTTTTACTTGCATGCACTTCACAAGTACATGCAGTGCCAACCAATCAGAAGCGAGTAAAAAATAAAGAGAAAGATAAATATATGTTTTATCTCTATCTTCTATATCATGCGACTATGGCTCAGTGGTAGAGTCTAGGTCTCATGATCGGATGTTCAGAGGTTCGATCCCGAGTGCCGGCTAGGTTGGCAATTGAGGGGAATAAACTTTTTATATATAATAAAAAATCATAAGTGAATGGAAAGTGCTTGCAAAGCAGAAAGTACTTGCCAAGTACATGACCCAGAGTGACACTCTTACATGGGTCAAGTACTTGTAGCAAGAGCCAGAAAAGTACTTGCAGGAAATCAAGAAATGTACTGGAAAAGTTCTTTCCGTGTAAAGTGTGGTTTACTGGGTTGCTACCTGTTAAAACAGCATAAATGCTCTCAAAAATATTGCGAAATATTTTTAAACTGGTAAAATGTGCAGTTTTCCTATACCGGCTAATGTTATTTAGAACTCCCTTATGACGTCAACTTTAACATGAATGAAACCGCCCTATTATTTTGCCCATAATATATATCATTTTTTGTTTGCGCGTTTTGTTGTTACAGCCAGGTTACAGCATGTACAAACTTTCAAACAAATTCACTTTTTCCCACCACAACAACCGGAAGTCACGGAAGTAACTACAAATATCAAGTAAGAATAGTTTTATTTTTATGTGATACTTTTAGAAACTTTTAAGATGATTTTTTATAATAAATAATTATTTAAAGTATTAAAATCATAAAAATTTACAATTAAAAACTGTAAATGATAAGAAAACATAAAATACTACGCAAGTCTTGTTCACTTGGAGAAAATCAAAATGGCTCCGAAGGCAAAGCCGACTGCAAAAGCTGCAGGAAAAGGTAATTTGTGATTAATTTTGATGTGATTGATTAAAAGCAAGTAGCTATTAAGGTTCTGAATTGTATTTACTTTAAATATATTTCATATTAAAGAGTTGAACGGCAAAGAATTTTGTGCTGTCAGTACCATGTGGATGACTCCGTAACACGTGGCCGGTTATCATTTTACAGGGAAGGCCGAGGAGAAAAAGAAGCCTGCTGCGTCCACAAGTGGCAAGGAAAAGACCAAGGATGGCAAAGTAGAGAAGAAATCCACAGCTGCCAAGTCTGCAAAAACCGCAGCAAAGCCCACACAAAAGCCCGCGGCAAAATCTGCACCCTCTAAGAAGCCAGCAGAGAAGGGAAAGAAGGATGTCTCTAAACCCAAATCTGCAAAGCCCAAGCCTGCTGTGCGTAAGGCACGAAAAATCCAGACTAAGGTAAATTATTTGAGTGTATCATACAAAAATCATAAACATAGTTGAAGACCTGTCATTTGTAAACATAAGGTTCAAGATTCTAAAGCATGTTTGTATCATATGTATATCTACATACATACCAGTAATTATGTCTATTTATGACATTTGCATGCATCAACATTCCAGTGTGCTATAAGTTATGTCGCAGAAGTCTTCATTATACATACATACATATATATAACTTGACAATTCATATGAATTGAATTATCTTTCAATGAAATTTTAAACGTATGAATGAAACATAATGTGTTATGTATGTACATATGTATATTTGACAAATACCGGTACTCTATTCTCAATTGACTGATAAAGGAACAATTGTTTTGAAGTTTTGATGCTAACTTTCTTTAAGTGACTTCGCTCACATCTGTTTCAACATACTGCGCATGCATAGTAAGTAGAAGCGGATGTGAGCTAAGTCGCTTAAAGTCGGTCTCTAAATACTGTAGTTGTTACTTTATTAGTCAATATCATACATACCTACATACTGCATCATATAAAATGTATTATACATACAAACATAATGTTATTCTACCAGTAGCATTATAGTTTTCTACAATGTTAATTATACATTCGTGCATATTATTATGCTTGTAACATTCTTGTTAAATTCATTATGTATGTCTGTATGTGTGTGTACATACTACATAGTATGTACACATAACACAAATACATTGACTATCAGCAAGGCTGACTTGCAGCAATTTCAATTGCACTCGGCTCTGTTTCTATGTACACTCCTCCCAAATAAATCTGAATGCAGCGTTCATGTCTCCAAATATCATCATAGGCTTATAACTATATATTTAGGAACTTTTTGGATTTTGGTACATACAGTATGTATGTACACAGGTCCTTGATATTTTCCATTTAAATCCAGGGCAAGTTTTTGACTGATGAAATATATTATCGCAGTCCTGTGTACATGCATAAGTAGTACATATTATGGTAAGTATACTAGTTATTAACAGTTGTACTGTAACCTTCCACTCATTTTAGGGTTTTCAAATTTTTGCACACAAGTGATGATTAATTTTATCATTTTTATGTAAAATTTCCAAAACTCTCAAATGAGTCTAACATATTACAGTATTAAGAAATAGCAAATATCTGTCGATAATTGTGGCAAGCATGCCGATAACTAGTACAATTACCATACATAGAAATGAAGCACATGTGAATGAAATTGCTAAAAGTCAGCCTCAAAACAGTTTCTTCTTTATTAATTACAGTTAACTAATGGTGTAAACTCCTCCCGAATAAAACTGACCGCCTGCGTTAAAGTTTCCCCTTTTATTTAACATTGGGAGAGATTAACGCTTCGGGAGGAGTGTACTTTAATTAAGCTTTTGACATGTATTCCACACACATTAAATTATAATATTGTTTGAATGCCCCCCTTCCCAGCCTAAACACAGTCAGTTAACTTTAGCTGATGAAAATCATTACATTGATCTTTTCTAATGTAATATGTACTAGAAAATAAAATGTATCAGCCAATAAGCCAAGTCAACTGTTTTTTTAAAGGCAATTATTAGCTGTTACTGTATGTAGAAACAATCAATAAGGAGTAAGATCATTAAGAAGAAGAAAAAACTATGTAGATACATACATTGTGACAAAATGTTAATTTTCAAACAGAAGTACGTATTGTCGCCTTCAAGCACTAACTGTGTATAAAAGTTAAAAACAATGCGGTATACAACAAGATATTTTTTTTGACTTAGCTGCTTTTGTAGATATACCTATGGTTTATGCTCTTAAGGCGACAATATCTTGCAGAGCAATATGACACTCATGTAAATTGATTTATTACTTATAGGTTATCAAGGGTGTACATGGGACCAGAGTAAGGAAGATTCGTACGTCGGTTCATTTCCACCGACCAAAGACCTTCAGACCCCCTAGGAACCCCAAGTACCCAAGGAAATCAGTCCCAAGGAGAGATCGGTAAGTCAATTTACCTTTTAGATCATTTTAATTATAACTTTCATTACCTCTTAAAACATAATTTTGAAAGAAACAAAAAATGCAGCGTGTATTGCTTAAAATATTATATTTTAAACTACGTAATTGAGATATTAAGGAAAATAACCCAATGCTGTTAGGTATGTTAAATTTGAAATAAACAGACAGGAGAAAACCAACAAGAGCCTTACCTTAGCGAAGAGAGTTTGATCAAAATCTTGCTAGCACAGGAAAAGGACGGGGGAGTAAGAAGTCGTCAGCTATTAACATTAAACTCTTAAGGGGGTAGGTGACTGACTGATATCTCGCAAACTAGGACGGTTGCGAATAATAATAATAACACAAAAAGAAGGAATGTTACTTAAAAATTCAGTTATGTCAAATATGTGAAAACACGATCAAATATTTAAGTTATTACACTTTAAAGATAACATGTAAATGTGGAAATTTAAATTTGAGCGGGAAATTTTAGTCAAATTAGAAACTTTTTTACTATTAAAAATATCATTAAAAATTTGTTTGGTATAAAAAAAAATTACTTGATTTTATATAAAAATTATAGTGTTTGTTTTGTTGGAATTTAATCATGTACAAAAAATTATTGGGAAAATATAGTTTGTTCTTTTAGCGATTTCCGGTCCAAGTCGGTCCCCCACCGCCTTAAGAGAAACAGAGTGTGTTTTGCCTTTGTCAGTCCTTACAAACTAAAAGAGAAACTATGAATCGGGCAATCAAAAAATATTTTGCAGTGCTTCCTTATTATTATTTGTGTGATCTATAAAAACCTAATTCTTTCCTTTAATTTTTCAGCATGGATGCTTACAATATAATTAAGTACCCCCTGACCACTGAAGCAGCCATGAAGAAGATTGAAGACAGTAATACACTTGTGTTCTTGGTACACACAAGAGCGAACAAGCACCACATTCGTGCTGCCGTCAAGAAATTGTACAAGATCAATGTTGCCAAGGTCAACACCCTCATCAGGTATGAACTTGTGCAGTCCGGGTGAATGTGTTAAGTGTAGGCTGACACGTGAGTGAGTCTATCCTTTAAAATTTAGTCTTTAAATATAGCTCAACTGAATCTCATTCGTAAAATATAACTACCAGAATGTAAACATATTTTGAAGATCAAAATGTGTAGGGGTATAACTTTTAAATTTAAAAAGTGTATTACCAAATAAGTTGTGTTAATTTACCTACTTGCAATATGATGATATTTGTGTGGGAATCTCTCTGAAATATACTGAAGATAACTTTTTAACACCCACTGATTGCAATATTTACTCCTCTGTCTGTACTGCCCCCGATGCACTCCTCTGATGCTGTTTCTAATGAGGAACTTTGTTTTGTTTCAGACCTGATGGCAAGAAGAAGGCATATGTTAAGCTTGCACGAGACTATGATGCGCTAGATGAGGCCAATAAGATCGGCATCATATAAACAATTGTGTGTCCTGATTTCCTTAAAATAAATTTACTCTTTGGTGACACAGTCCTATTTTATTTTTTCAGCCTTTAAAAAAACTTCTTTTAAATTTAGTGCGGTTAAAAAAGCAATGGGGGAAAACAAGGATTTTTCTTTGTATTTAGATTCATAACATGAATTGTTAAGGCAGTAGGTGACCGACTTGGAGAGGAAATAATCAAAAGAGGAAATTATTTACTTCACGAAAATTCTTTCTCTGTAATTTATATTAAATAAAACATACTATAATTAACGTTTTTTTGTTCCAAAAAAAAGTTCTAATTTAAAAAAGCTTTTAATTTTATTTAAAAAGTTGACGCTCTTGTTTTAATTTTTACATGTTATCTTTATCTGCTAAATATCTTAAATATTAGATGGTGTTTTCATGTGCTTGACACAGTTATACTTTTAAGTCGATTTCGTCTTCACTTCATGTTAATTTTTTGGATTTGTTTTATTTCTCCATATAGAAATTTTTACTGTACGCTGAAATTCCCTAAGTTATTGTTTTTATGAATTTCTAGAATTTTTTTTTCTTTGCAAATTACCTGAAATTTAAGAAATTGGTCTCTTAGTTAGAGGTGTAGTTTCTTGTCTCTCGAGGTCAACTGTTAAAATTTCAATTTGAAGTTAAAGCTGTTTCTTTCATCCATAAGGAAGCATGTTAAAATAAGACAGAAACACTGATGTTTGTAAGTTCTTTGTTTCCTAGCACAGAGATTTAAAAAAATAATAATAACACAAATTATATTTTATAGCTTATGGTACTTAGCTGCAGGAGAAACTGAGTGTGGTGGTTGGCCAACTTCTGGTTACCTGTTAAACTCAAGTAAGGCTCTACCTTTTGCAATGTTAAATCAGTGAGCATCTATCATTCATGTATGCATAGCTGAATAAACTTTCAACTTGAAATGCTATGCCAAAGGCAATCGCTACCCTTTCACAATATCACAACCACAGTGGTTTATATCTATTATTGATATTGACTAATAAAGGAACAACTGGTTTAATTGAGGCTGATTATAGGTGATTTTGCTCACATCCGCTTCCGTTTTGTATGTACTGCGCATGCATAGTAAGTAGAAATGGAAGCAGATGTGACTGAAATCGCTTTAACAAAATAGTTGTTCCTATATTAGTCAATATTGATAAATTACTAATGCTACATAAAATATGGTGGGAGGGGGGGGGGGGGGGGGGGAGCGAGATTTATAAATAAAATAATACTTGTAAATTTGTAGTTTTATTAGGTAAAATATAACAAGACAATTCAGTCTTAAAGGAATAGACCGGAGAAAAACATAAGCATTAATATCACAAAACACTTGATGGGATTTACAAAAATAACTTTAGTTTGTCTCAAAACCCAAGAGCAGAGATTAGAAAATTCGATTTATGCAACCCGCATAACATTTTCATACTAATTTTTGCATGTTTCTGACTTCATAAACATGAATTTTCAAGCATATTGCATACTTTACAGTTTTTTCACGCTCTCTTGTGGGGCTACATTAACATTCTGGTAAAAATTGTCATCAGTTTTGAAGATCCCATTTCGTGTTTATTCATTAAAAAGCACATGTTGTTTTATGCGGTCTATGGCTTTAATTAAAGAGTATAAAGTATTTATTTGTGAAACGTGAAACACAATAAATCAGATTTGTAGAAATGAAATAACACAGTATTAACTCAAAAATGGTATTTAAATTTTATAAAGTTTAAAAAAAAAAAAAAAGAAAGACCAATGGTATGGCACATGGGATACAAAAATCTGCAATCTCACAGTAGATGATACAGTAGTCCATCTCCTATACTGAGAATGTCAGATCAATGCGCGCCATAATTCCAACTGGGTGAAGCGGGCTGAACTACACGCGTAACGTTACTTCAGTTACTTTTAGTTCAGCCCGCTTCACGCAGTCGGAATTATGGCGCGTTTTTTGATCTGACATTCCCAGTATAGGAGATGGACTACTGTATCATCTACTGTGCTGCAATCTATGCTAATCATGCTACTTCTCTTGGATAGAGAATTCCACTGTCCTAGCCTTAAAATTTAGCCTAATTATCATAATACATAATACAAGGATTACTTACTGTAATATAAAATTTGTTAATATTAATTAAAAATTAACTATAATACTATGTATGTTAAATGTCTGGTAATTATGTTTTCAAATTGATGTGTTCTAACTGTCTTTGCAAGCCACCACACTAGATGGCGAGTCTGTACACTCTGGTGTAGAGAACTTTAACTCTACTCTGGTGTTTAATAAAAGCTTAATAAAAATCAACAATGATTAAGGGAGTAGGGGACCGACGTCGGCCATTAGACTCAAACTTTTATCGGCAAAAAAATCTGAAATTTTGCACAATGATACTTCTGCTTAAGACAAATTAAAATATATAAAAATTTTGGGGGGTCACCGTGCAAATTAATTTTATATGATTTTTTGAAATTTTAAGCCCATAAGGCATAATGTTATTTTCAATAATTTTTTTCTTTTTTTTTTTGGACGGTGACACATCTTGAAATTTTTATCACGGCTAGGTGTGACCCTTAGCTACACAATGATACCAAATTTAGACCCAAAACACGAGCTAGTTTTTGAGATATAAGGTCGGTCCCCTACTCCCTTAATAGTAAAAAAAAAAAATCATGTAAAATTAAATTATTAAAAAAAAAAAAAAAAAAAAAAACTTTATGGTAGTGTCCCGAGTTTTCAATGCACTGAGTTGCAGAATTACACGTCTTTGTTTTGCTGAATAGTTTATATAACATAAATATCAAAAAGGTTGTTTAGGAATATTTAAAAACAAACTGATTTCAACTTTAGGTCATTTGGGCAAAAACTCTAATTTTGGCAGGACTTGATCCTGAAGACGGACAATTTCCCCCAATTTACTGCTACTACTATAAATATTTAGATATATTATAAACAGTAAAGTTCCACCATTGGTAAAAATCTGTCCCACCAATGCTTTTTTTTTTTTTTTTTTTCATCTTAGCCAAAATGAAAACACATGTTTTGATGCTTAGAAAGTATGTAACAGTTTGTTGTGGAATTTTATGCAGGGAACCGGTTCCGGTTCTTGGAACTGCCAAGAACCAGTTCTTAAAAATCGTATCTGAGAACCAGTTCTTCATTTTTAAGAACCAATTACACTATTTTGTGAAACTTGCGATGAAGGACAGAAATATCATATTCTATTTAATTTTGAGTGATATGCAAGGCGGAGAAAAAAAAGTATCAAGAGTGCAGGGGGAACTCTTTCACAATATATTTTTCTATTTTGTGCATATCACTCAAAATTTAATAGGGTATTTTATTATTATTCTAATAACACACACAACATAAAAAAATTATTGTGAAGGTGTGCAGGGGCTGTGGCGCTGCGTAAATATCGCGATAAATGTTCAGAATACGGAAATAGAATATTTTGAGTGATGTGCACGGTACATATTGAAACCAGAACCGGTTCTGACAATTTGGTTCTTAAGAACCGCTTGATCATACACCGCGGACAGCAAAAATTGGAGGCGGTTCTGGTCCCTGGTTTTATAATTAATTTAATTGAATATTATGTGAATGTCTAAAGAAAGTGCTGAAAACGGAAACCATGCAATGATAAAATTGAGAGAATACATTGTGCCAGCAGTAAGTTGGGCCTGTGCCACCTCCCACTTTTAAGATCACAAGGTTTCCTTGTCTGGCACTTACGTTTATGTTTGGTACCTTAAAATAAGAATGCGTTTTAAATTAGCTTATAAGTAAGTCTGATACTGTTTTATAATGTTGTGCCTTTGATGTAGTGTGAGAACGTGAGATGTTAGGTATATCGTATTTTACATTGACACTATACCCCTCATCCCTTTTAACGTCTATTTTTATTTAGCGCAAGCTATAATGATTTGCATCCCTAGTCCCAATTTACTATTTAAATTAGAGAATTTTCGCGTTTTATTAATTTTCAATTCAACGTGCTCTAATCTCTACCAACTATTTTCTAATTATTTTTTTAAAACCTAAATAAATTATGTGTTGTTACAACAAGTTACAAAAATCTACAGGTTTGATTTTTTTTTCTCTCTCTCTCTCTTTTTCTAATTTAATTTAATAACATTTTTTTAAATACTGCTTTTGTTCTGTCGTTATTTAGGTGCCACTTTGGTCAAATTTGAAATAATTTAATACAAGTACTTCATCTCACATTTTCATTTAAAATCAATATGTGGCTTTTTTGTTTCCTGATTTTATAAAGTTGAAGAAAGCTGCAAAATATCAGATCGCACCACAATTGAAAATTGTGACAATCATCGTTTCACTCAATTTTTTTTTTTTTTTTTTTTTTTTTTTTTTTTTTTTTTTTTTTTTTTGAAGTTGCATAATGCATGGGATGAATGTCAGTTGTTCACTTGGGTTATGATGTAGCCCCTAAATCAATTTTTTACAATATATAAACTAATTAAATAGAATAAATAAAATAGCAACATAACTAAATCGTTACAAATGACGCTACTGTGTACCGGCATTCAATTTATGATCATAACTACACTGATCCTCTTGCAGAGGACAACCTTGTGGATGATTTAAAAAGAACCAACATGGCTTATTTTTCCACTTCTTGATATCTGTACACACACTAGCTTTGGGCAAACGAAATTTTATGGTACCTCCCTGCACTAAGAAAATGTTGTGGTGATTTCGAAGTAATGTTTGCAGTCCACCACACTCACTTTTCAGTTTTGTACGTAACGCAGGAGGCAGTAGAGTTGCAGCTTCAGGAAGAGGTAGCTCACAGTTCCACTTATCACCATCTCCACTCAGAAGTTTATCAGCAACTAACTTGACAACAGTAGCTGCTACTCCGGTAGGTAATTTAGTGCAGTTTCTCACTAGTTCCTGTGCTGGTCGAGGATTGAAATCATCTTGACCACATTGGCGTCTTGAAGTTACATACTCCCAAAGTATATTCTTTTCTATTATCTTGTACCTTTTCCTACCTATGAGACATGTACGTTTAGTTGATGGAATTCTAAGTTTATCTATTTCTGTCACAAACCCACAATTTTCACCCGCACTTCTTACAAATTTTATGTATTCCGAGTATTGGCTGTTGGAGGGATTTACTCGCTGATATTTTCCCCAGAAGTCAAATGGACAGCAGGGTAGGACAAAGAACTTTGTTCTTGGAGAACTTAGAGCTGCCATTACAGGAATCCATGGGGTGAGTTCATCAGAGTGATTCCCAATAATCCAATCATACTCAGGGAATGTAGTTTCCAGGGAGGGTTTTACAGCACATATCTGTAACATAATTTAAATATTAACTGTTTATGCTTCTCATTTACAGTATTACTAATAATTTTCAAGTTGATACATTAAACATTACTTTTATTACACAGGAGATTCAACTAACTCTAAATTTAAATCAAGAAACCTTTTTCTCATTTTAATTTTATCTACATCAGTACCTTTAATTTTGTAGTTGGCGGATACAGAGACCACAATTTGCGAGAACGAACATCAAGACCTAGTCCTTGGTGACCTTCACTGCAAAGGATGTGAACAAGAAGGCCATTCCCACATCCAAGATCCACAAAGCTGGGTTTGTGCTGGTCAGGCTTACACTGCCATAGGCACAGGAGGTAGCTGGCAATTGCAAGGTCCTCGTAGACAAACTTCAGAGGATCAGTTTGTTCAGGCCAAATCTAGGTATAATAATAAAATATTTAAATAATACAATAACTGAAAACATGATCTATATTTCACCAGAATTCAGTTTATTTTCATTCAGAAAACTTCATAATAATATATAGTACTTTAATATATGATTTAAAGGGTGATTGTGCATGTCGTCATATATAATGCGCTTGGACACCATAATGGAGTATTGATTAACATTGCTCAGCATAGGACAAACCTAATTTTTGTTTATTTTCTTCACAAAATTGATTTTTTTTCTCACATACTTGAGGTACTAGTTAATTAATTGAGGTTAATTCAAATTAACAGCATCAATGCTTTCAAAAATATTGCTTAAAGGCGTAGAACACCTTGAACAAAAAAGTTGCGTAATATCCTAACAAACCTGAAAATCAACATTGGTTTGGCCATCAACACGGTTTACGCGCGCTTAAAACAAGCGAGCTGTGACGTCAGTGACCGGCAGTGGCATTTTGTGAATGGAAAATAAATTAGAAATTAATGACTCCGGCCAAACCAATGTTGATTTTCAGGTTTGTTAGGATATTACACAACTTTTTTGTTCAAGGTGTTCCACGCCTTTGGTATTTTTAAACTAGTATCAGGCAAAATAAGTCATTTTCCTATGCAGCCCATGTTATGTTATTGAGTGATCCAACTCAGCGTCAACTTTAAAGCCCTTGTCAACTTACTTTTTTATCATTTAGAATACTAGATTGATAATTACCATACCTAGAGCTAGACACCACCACGTTGATTTTGTATTTATTTTCATTTATTTTCTTTTTGATGATTATTTCATGTACAGTATCTGACGCCACAATGTACTGCTGCCAAACACAGTCACCGCTCTGGTCATGTGATAAATTTAAGCCCCTCCCTTAAGTTCTTTATCCCTATCACGACCCCATCGGTACATTGTGAAAGATGCGTGAAATAACCGCTAAAATAATAATAAATGAAAATAAATACAAAATCAACGTGTTGGTGTCTAATTCATGGATAATGAGGTATGGTAATTATAAATGATAAAAAAGTAAGTTGACAAGGGCTTTAAAATAAATGCACAGACCCTTACACAGAGAGAGAGAGAGAGAGAGAGAGAGAGAGAGAGAGAGAGAGAGAGAGAGAGAGAGAGAGAGAGAGAGAGAGAGAGAGAGAGAGAGAGAGAGAGAGAGAGAGAGAGAGAGAGAGAGAGAGAGACACACACACACACACAAATGTTGACAATTACAATTGTGCATTTTCTGTTCAAATATTGGAAATTTTGAAAAAAGTTAGAATTTCCAGCATCCTCTCCCAGCCCCTTTTTTGCCATTAAAGTATAAACATTAGTCCATGTATATTGGGTGTGCTGTATTGTAAAAAACTTTGCATCACATTAAATATGAACAGTTCTAGAAAATAAAAGCTTACTTTAACCATCTCAGGTCCATATTTTTGTTTGAGCTCTTGGTACTTTTCATTATACTCGTGTAGATCAAGTAGACAAAGTGACGAGTCAGGTATATCAGAGGATGGGTTGTGCTCAAGCACAATCCACTTGATAAGCCTCGGAAACAGTTTTGTTCTCAGCCATGACTCAGCTCCATCTTCTGGAGCTTCGTTACTAGACCACAGGCCAAACTTCAGCATTTTTCCACTTACAAACTGGCAACAGTATGGTGTTTTTGGAGATAGAGAGTCACTTGTTTGGCCAAGGTGAATAAAGCTGGTTTGTAATTCACATCCATCTGCAACAGAGTAGTGCATACTGTGTTATTATTTAAAGATATTCAACCGCGTGTACCCCCCCCCCCCCTTTTTCTTGCTTGTTTGCCTATTTTATATCATATGCCTTCCCTATTTCTTGTTTATGCCTACCCAGGTAAAAGTGCCAGACTTCTGGACAGTGTCCGGGTTTCAATTTCCAGCTGGACGGGCCCCATGGCTGGACATGCCATTGTTTGTCCAGCCACTTTAAGCTGGACACGTTTTTGTGTCCAGATAAAAAAAGCTGGACAAACAATGGCATGTCCAGCCATGGGGCCCGTCCAGCTGGAAATTGAAACCCGGACACTGTCCAGAAGTCTGGCACTTTTACCTGGGTATCATATTGCGCCTCCCCCCCCCCCCCCCATGAGCAATGCAACATATGCCAGAGTTACGCATAAATGCTTGGTGAGACTACGTGTGTATGTATGGTAAAGGGACCAGTTTTCGGCAGCCTACTTTTAACATTTTTTTTAATCAAGAAAAATGCAATTCCGAGCGAGCTGATGATTTTTTGTGTCATACTAATGCTGTTCGTAAACCCTGTTCTCTGCTCCTAAAATGACGATCAGCTATGGTTATTCAAATGAAATGCGCATTTTTTGGTGCAAGAGAACAGGGTTTACGAACAACACTATTGTCATACATATGAATCTCCCCTACCTCCTTGATTTTTCTCTAAGCTCAGCTGTGGGCGGTTTTTCCACAAAAAAATGAAGTGCCGAAAACTGGGAGTCTACCGAAAACTGGTCCCTTTACCATACATAAAAGTATGATGTACGTATTACGTACATATATACTGTACTTACCTAGCACTATTGCTTCAAGGCAGGCCTTAAATACGTTTTTATTCTTTGGAATAAGCTGTCTAATTTTGATCCAGATTGAATTTTTATCGGGTTTGTTCAGTTCCAGTTTAGAAGTTTCATTTATTTGTGGACATATCTCTTGTACTCTAATGCCCGCTGCTTCCAGTGTGCTTGAAATAAAAGTGTCGTCGTCTAGAGTCACAGTTGCTTGTTTTGTTGCTTTCACAAGTCGATCGACAATTTCATGGCTGCTTAATGGATCTACAATCTGACGTAAGTAAACAGTTTTCACACCACACAGACGTCGATTTTCAACATGAGGACTTTTTATCCAAACGTTCAAGCCTTTCCAAAATTGATCCTCTGAAACATCTGAGATAAACTCAGTTTCTACAGTCACAAAAGTACTCATGATAAATAATACAACATAGATTCGAAAAGCAGCTTTAAAACATATGTACTGAACACTAGAAGTGTGTATGGTGTGTATCAGGTGTGTATGCACAGCGATGCACAGTATGTACTATGTATAATATAATACACCACCAGTACTGACAAGCACAACAACAAAAATCGATTTCCAAAAAATACTACAGCTATATTTATAAAAAGCAGTTTCACATAAATGCAAAGTATTATAATTTTCGGTAATATTATTATTTTATCGTTTTAATTTTTCCAGCTGGTATCCAATCGTATCCAATTTCCGCTGCGCATTTGTTTAAATCATGGTTCATGGTGCGCGCGAAATGTGCAAAACTTTTTCAAGACTTTTATTTCTTAAGTGTCATTTTTTTATTTTATTTATATCTCAATCAATGTGTATATTTTGTTCGTTATGCTCCATTTACATAATTGAAATAACCCTCAGCAATCAAACCATTATTTTAAACTATATACGAGTTGTTTTGTTTTACATTACAGTGTGCGAGTGAAAAAAGCTTGCCTACACCCAAGAACATTTTAGTTTGCATGATCGCCCACAGATATCGCCCATTTCAAATGACAGTTTTTGGTTAAATAAACGATTATTTAAGAAATATCGAACATCCTTACGTGGCGTGGACTTTATATATATATCCCAAATCGTGTGTGTGTGTGTAAATGTGTAAAAACGTTTCTCCACTTTCACGATCAACCAAGGTCTTGTAAAATTAATTTATTCTGCATTATGGACTTATTCCCTGACACACACACACACACACACACACATATATATATATATACAGGGTCGGACTGGCAATCAAGGGGCCTCGTCCGCAAAAGGGGTGTAACACCTTCTTTAGGGGCCACAAAGGAGGCGTAACACCCTAGTTACGCCCCTTTTTGGGCCTTTGGGGCCTCCAAACAGGGGGGGCCACGTCCGCAATTGCGGACTTGCTCTTATTATGGCCAGTCCGAGCCTGTATATATATATATATATATATATATATATATATATATATATATATATATATATATATATAATATATAATCATATATATGATAAAAATGCGTCTTGTATTGTAAAGGTCTTCTTTATGTAGTACACTGTGTACTTGTATTGTACATTATATATAATAAAGTAGATTTATTATGTTATATTAAGTGATATAAAAAAGTATAGAGGATATACGCGAGATACAGTAATGCATAACTTGTTTTTTTTTTTTTTTTTTTTTCAATTTTTATTATATGCTTTTCTTTTTCTGTCCACGCACCTATTGCTTTAATCCTAGTTTTTTAGCGGATACAGAGTATTATAAAAATGCATATTATAATGAAGCGTATAGCATATATCAATCAAAGCGCCGCATAAGAGATGCGTTATAATATAATGATTAATGCAATATAAAAATATAAGGCAATAAAAAAATCTTCTTTAAGATATATGCATCTTAAATGTCTTATTAACTTTGAGTTAATTATAGGCCTATACTGTTCTGGGTGTTCTGTTCTGATGCACAGCCACAGTAGAAAATTTAATAATAGATTATGATTTTCAAAGTTTAGATTCTAGTTTTACTAATTGGACGCTTGCAGTTCACGTATTCATTGAGGAAGACCAAGAATTTTGTTATTGCATATTCTGAAAGAAGGAATCATTTTGAATTGCTGATTGATGTGTGATTTTGCAATTATTTATAGTTCATTAAGTATTTTTTATTAACCTTTGAAAATCGTGATATGACGTCACGTACCGTCGGTAACTGTTATGCGTTCACGCTCAAGCAAAATATGCAGATATTGAAAATAAATTCTAATGGGTTTTTCAAAGTTATCGTGACGTCACAAAAGTCAACAACACCTCCTAAGCCTCCTAAGGTTTTATCAAGGTTTAACGATTTAAGGAAGTGATTTTATTGAAAATCACCAACCTGTACTGATCAAAATTATATGTATATATATTATATATATATATATATATATATATATATATATATATATATATATATATATATATATATAATTATATATATATATATATATATATATATATATATATATATATATATATATATATATATATATATGTTTATATATCCTTCTTCTCCTTTTTCCCCATATGTATAATATATAACATTCATTATATACAATATGATATTATATTTTGGAAAAAGAAAAGAAAAAAGGAAGAAAAATCTTGAGGTTCAATTAAACCTTCCCCCAACTAAAAACCGTTCATTATTATTATTATTCAAAGGTTTGCACAGCCAAGGATATTATAGTGATAGGCGATCTATTTTTTGGTAAAACTTCAATTTTTACTTGAATTAATTATTAAAAAATAAAAAAAAGCTTTATTTTTCTGACCTTTGGAAGTTTTGCTGGATGGTGTGACGTGACGACGTCCGATTTCAATATGTTACCAAAGTGATAAAGTTTAAATTATTCTTATAAAAATAGTTACACTATTTAAAATAAAAAATAATACATATTGCACATTTGTTAGCTTTTTATACTATTATATATTTATTAACTTTTAAGTACAAAATTAATACAATTACAACTGTTATAGTAAAATGTATATATTTACAACGTTATTGCAACTTTCTTATTTCTCATTTCAATTCTTTAAAATTTACTCTATAATTTAGAAATTTCTTCTTTGTTTCTTCTTAAATTTTCCCCAGTTTCTGTAAGTACACATTACGACAAGCATGGTGAAAATTGCACTCCTTAAAAAAAAACAATAAATTGTACATAGGAATTGATTTATACAATTATTAATAACGTGAAAAAGTTAATATGGCACCAAAAACTCTGGAATCAATAGCATGCAAAATAATTTCTTTCGCAATGCAAAATATTGCTTCGTGTAAATAGACCCTCTTTTCATATGTGAGGCTGATGCTATTAAAATGATAATAATAATAATTTCGTTAATCTCAGAATACTGAAATGAACGCATCTATATCCAAACATTCATACAAAATGCTTACTGCCGCACCTTTGTTACATCTTATAAATTAGTAACAATACTACATACATGTAATATTTATTATTATTATTGCTATTATTATTTCGTAAAACTTTAGTTACTGTATTTAAGATCTTATATTTTGTGCATTTTTTTTTTTCCCTTCAATAAAATGTGTCTTGTTGTCCTATGTATTTTCCACCGGGCAAACCTATAATATATTTGCAATCGGTTCACGTTTTATTTCGCTTGAGGAACAGTTTATCGTTATACATCTATATGAAAGTGAGAACCATTCCCGGAATCAATGGTGCAACATGATCGCTACCCTCTTTCCGACACCGACATGGTCATACGTATCTATAATTGCTTTAGCATATGATAACATTAACTTTGGAAATAAGGCGCTTTTTTTTTTTTTTTTTTTTATATTATGTTAGATTTTTAGAGTGATCCTATTCTTTTGACTGCCCATCCTCAAACAATGACACTATTTCCTATTTCACATATTATATATAAAATCAAGTTCTGTAGTGGCAAATAAATAGACACACTTGGAAACTATTTATGAATGAAGTCCTAAAGTGGCAAATTGATTAGCAAAAATTTCTTAGTATTGAATTTTTATTCAAATTAAGATAACTGTCCAAAGCATACAATAAAGTTGTATGTTTTCTTTTTTCATATTATTATTATTATTAGAAACGCCAAGTTATATGGTGTTATTATTTTAAAAATATACCTTTATTCATATTTTATTTATTACGTCTAACCATTGAAACGAAAGATATTTGAAAATAGAAAAGCATAGTGAGCACAATACAAAATTAAATTCCGCACAAAATATATAGGATTACAGTTTTTTAACAGAGCATACTAATAATATCATTATGATATGAAAAAAAAAATGTAACAAATAGTTTGTTTTTTTTTTTAATTGTTTTACCTTAATTGATGTTTACTATACTCAGAAAGTATGTAACTAATAAGAGCACCAACTTTGTTATTCAAAACTTGAGTAAAAAAGTAAAAATCTATAAATCCTATGTACATCATATTGATTAGAATTAACTAAGTTATTAGAATTTTTATTATCAACTTTAAGCAAAAATTATTCCAATTCTGCAGCTATTTTTTTGAAGTATTAATCAGAGGATTTTTTTTTTTTTTTTTTTTTTGGCACTGAAGATTTTAGAGAGACTTTTTAATATACTGTACTAGCTGTATATATTTTAACTTAATCAATGCCTTAAAAAAAATACTATTACACGAAAAAATAAATTGTATAATATATATAAAAAACACAACAAATTATGATGCTTCAATATTATATTAAACGTTCTATCATCACAACATATTATATAACTCTTCTGTACTTTATTGCTGTTAATTATTTCACAACACTACAATATATAATTTTTGTTCTAGAAATAATTTTTTTTTTATCACAAAAACATAAACATTATATCGTAACACTTAAATAAATATCTTTATATAATCACTTATTATTTTATTATCATCATTATTATATTTAGCACAAATGCTATATTATAGCAATTGATTTAAAAAAAAGTCAAAACACTTTTGGCATTATATTATTTATAATAAAGTTTATAACTATTACGATTGTTGATACATATTGCTGTGTGGATGATCAATACTTCGAGGTAATACTTGTAACAATTCTTGATCACGAATAACACTACTTGTTCTTGGTTTAGGAGAAGTTTTTGCCCTCTTTTTACATAAAGATGAACAAACTGCATTTATTATTAAAGATACAAATACTAATCCTACTATACTTCCAGCAATAATACCAATATAGAACCATAAAGATCGTGGTTCTTCATAAACTTGTCTTGCTGAAGTACTTTTATTATGACATAATGATTTTTCAAATTCTTCTTCCACTGTAAGTTCAAGATCACAATTATGTTCATAAGTTTTTGAAGTTGGACAGAAAGTATAGTTAAACATAGTGCTGATTGATTTATCGTCAAAGTAATTATTTGAGCGCACATTCTCGCAGTTGGAGCATTGCCACTTATTTGCGCCGAGGCCTATCATCTCCAGTCGGCATGTGGTCACTACGGTCAACATGGGCAGCACCGTCAGTTGGTTGCTGGAGACGTCGAGGGTTGTAATTGCTGGTAAACCACGCACCAACCAACGCGGTAAACGATTCAACTCACATCCCGAGAGAATAAGAACTTGCAGGCTGTCGGAGTAAAACCATGCTGTTGCATTTTTATCATCTGATACCTGGAAGTAATATTTTTAGGATTAATAAAAAAAAAAAAAAAAACTGATACAAAATTATCACAATTGAATACAGAATTTATAAATGCTGTACTTATTTCTAGAACACATTTTAGATTTTTTTTTTTTTCACAGGAGAGAGAGAGAGAGATTAAAACTTAAGAAAACAGAAATAATACAGGAAAAGTGAAGTTCAGATTGTACCGCAAGGAAATGAAAAACCTGCACAACTATAGACTGAAAAGCATCACTAAAATTGCAGGTTATTCATTTCATTTCGGTACATATATTATTGTTTTTAATTTTATTTGCGTGTTTTTCTGCATTTCCAATTTTCAACGCACTTCTCTCTCTCTCTCTCTCTCTCTCTCTCTCTCTCTCTCTCTCTCTCTCTCTCTCTCTCTCTCTCATTGAATAATAATTGATACTATATTATATAATTGATGCAATTGCGCAGTTATACGTAAAATGTTTTTTTTATTTTATATGCCAAAAAGTCATCTATTTATTTAGACTACAATATACGTTCATTACGATTATTATTTTATGGAAATGAAATTTTAAGTACCTATTGTGTGCCTTTAGCAGGCAAAATATAATTTAGAATCGTTTGTTATTGTTGTTGCTATAATATGAATCATTTTTCCTTTACTCGTAGATTTCTTTGATCCGTCATTCATTGCTATTTAGCTCTTTCATGAATACACTCACGCACAATATATTATATATTTAATGTAAAAAGTGTTTAAAGGTCACGCTGTCAGATAATATATTAGTTACAATAAAAATAAATCATATATAGGCGTATAAAATATAATCGATCCAGCAATTAATTGATAAATCCAACTACGTAAATAATTAAATGCAACTTGCTAAAATATTAAAATAAATATAATATAATGATAACTATAGGTCTGCTGCCAGTTTATTCCTCGTTTTAGGTAGATTTTATAAGAATATTGAATTATTTGGCTAATTTTATTTATCATCACGATTGCCTAGTAAAATAAGGTTCCAAAATAAAGTAACAGCAATATAAAAAGTTTAAAGTAATATTTTTAATATCGTAAGTGTATGTATGTGTTATTTTTTTATTACTATAAGTATTATTAATTTATTGTTTGTTTTTTTAATTGAAAGAAAAAAACAGTTTCAGTTTAAAGTGAAAAGGTTATAATTTGCTTATTTGAATGTTTATACAAGAATACTTATTTAATTACCACAATTAAGCTACAATTTGCCGCTTACTTTTGTACTTACTGATTCTCGCATGAGTTCTCTACCGATATCCACGTTTCTTGCAAGAGATAACCATGTTACATAGTTATACTTGATGAAATTTGCATGTATCGAGTGACGCAGACGCAGAAGATTGAGAGAGAGATCCAGCGTGTGTAAGTATCTCAATCCTCGGAACACGTGAGGCGTCAGCTGCAAACATAAATAATACCGTTTAAAGTATAAAGTAATTTATTTCTTTTAAAACAAAAGAGAATAGGATTACTTTTCCTTTGAAACATAGTTAGAAGTCAAAACAAAATAATAATAACATTTTCTAGCTCCCCTACACATACGTTGTTATAGTAATATAGTACGATGTATATAACCGTAAAGTTTATTTTAGTTTCTCATTGACATAAAAATATAAGTACATTATTTTTTCTTCTCTGCAGAGACACGTTAAACTTAACTGCTTATTACTCAGTAACTTTATTATATTAATAATTTTATTCCATCTACAGGGATCTATTATAAAATAGAGTAATAATTTTTTACAATATATATATATATAATGCGGGGATCTGTTTTATGCAATATAATAACGTAATCTGCGTTTTCAATCTATTTTAATGGAATATTATGGTAGTTATTATACCACTACTGATATGACCTTTAGATCACTTATGACCTGCTTTATGTTAACCG
The DNA here is from genome assembly GCA_949318235.1 of Ecdyonurus torrentis. NCBI lineage: Eukaryota > Metazoa > Arthropoda > Insecta > Ephemeroptera > Heptageniidae > Ecdyonurus > Ecdyonurus torrentis. The sequence goes on along the minus strand of OX439128.1, from coordinate 11,042,609 downwards.
GAAATGCCCCTCCCACTAGTATGTACATCACGCCCCATAGTCTCATTGCCCCCTTATATCAATAATTCGCCATAGCACTCTTTTCCTGCGAGTGAGGCGCGCTACTATGATAATTAGCTGTAGTTATGGTAAGTCGCCTCAATGAAAATTTCAATTGAACTCGCACATGGGCTGTAATAGCCAAAATTACGCAACAAAAGAAAATTATGTAAATTATACTTCCCTTTTTAAATAAATTGTTAATTCAGTGATGATATTGCGTAGTAGCTATTGCTGTTGCCAAGATTTTAAATCTGATATGTCTTTTAAAACGTCTTCAAATTATATTAGCATAAAGCCTACATTTATTTCGATACGTATAAACACAGAAAGACAAAGGTAACGGAAAAAAAAAACACATCTATATAGATATAAGATATTATTCGTCTAATTCAAAATATATATTATACTGTATTATTTATTTAAAAAATAAAATAAAGTACAGTATATAGTATTAAATGAGAACAATTGTGTAGCTATTGGTTTCAATGAGTAGAACTTTTCCTGCAAAGAAATAAAATTAATTTTCTTTATACCTCAGGAATGAAATTCTGACTGAGATTCAGGATCTGCACGACGGGAAATTCAATGAAAGCGTCTTCAGTAGGCAGTCGTGCTAGTTTGTTATCCGAGATATCTAGATATTGGTACATGTCGGAGCCTCTTCTCGGCAACGTCTAAAATGAAACAAATTCAGAAATTTAATTTCAATGCATGTTTTTATATAAGCATTAACAAAACAGCCATGTCATAAGAAAATAATTTGGTGTATATATATAATATATTCTTTGTGGTATAGATTTTTCATGTTGTTTTATAATAAAATAATCTTGATTTAGTATTTTTGATTGATAAGTTTAGTTCCCTAATTTTATTTCTTGCGAGAATAAATAATGATATTTATTATCAGACAAACTCAGCAATATATTTAAAAAAAAAATCAGTTATTTAGTTTACGTCACTGGTGACCCTTGACACATAAGGTCACCAATTGGAATTTTATTGGTTTCTCTCACCTCTGCTTAAGCTTTACTGTTCAATATAATTTGAAAATCAAAGGGCAGATTGATCTCTTTATACGTAAAAGCTTTGTGATTTGTATACCAAAAAAAAAAAAGACTCCGAGTTTATATACTTTATAAAATTATTAAAAATTAAAAAAAAAATGCAACTTTAATATAAAATAACAATTATATTATATTATAAATAATAATTGTCATATAACATTATTATTTTTAATGGGTGTTAATTGTCAAAAAATAATAATAATAATATCAAAGATAAAAACCCAACTAACAATTTCTTAAATTGAAACTAAGGCCTCGTTTGCTGAGAATTTAGAAACGTATACATTCTACAAAAAAGATTTGTAAGTGTAATTTTTGATTGAACGTTAATATTTTTTTTTCATCCTCATTAATTAGTTCTTACATTTACAACATAAAAATTTCCAAAAACAAAATTTTTATGGTTATAATATAATTATGCTCTCCTGCATTTATACGACGTGAAGTAAAATAGGCCGAATTAGCGTTTTTGTGCTCCCTGTTCGTTTTAGTCCCCGCTATTGTAAAAATATTAAATACATTTTCTTATCATTATAATATATTATTCTTTGTTTTATTTATTTTACTCTATTTTATATATAGATAATCTATTTATACTGCTGCTATAACTAGCAATAAATACTTTTTTTTTTTTTTTTTTTTTTTTCATGAAAAATAATTACACTATAACATTCATAAAAGTCCTATAATACACTGTAGTAATCAATCTTGTGTTATAGATTATTTGAGAAATAAGGGTAATTATAAGATTGCTACTGTCAATATTTAGTCATATACCTGGGTTGTAAGATAAGATAATTAAGTTGAATTTAAAACTGATATAGTTTTATTTACATAAAAAGATTTTAAGAAAAACTCTTATAATACAAGAAGATATTTTAGATTTTTCTCTCCGCTCATGATGAATATAATCTCACTTAAGATACTGTTTTAAATAAATTACAGAACTGAACTAAGAAATGTTATTACTTATTGCTTTAAAATTCTTTTATTACAAAACAAAACCAAGACATTAAATATCACAGACCTTCATATTTCGAAAGAAAATGAATGAACCCGCATCTATCTGTATAGCATCAAGTAAACTCGTATACAAATAACGAATGACGGCTCGCAATGAGGTATCCAGCTCTAAAGATTTTTTCTCATAATCCTGACTATCAATACAACAATGATCCACCTCTATATATAATAATAAATGTAATCCCATCATTTCAAATAATCAATAATTTTTCTCATCTATAGAAAAGAAGAGGGGATATACCCCATAATTTACTAGCTAGGACCTCCTATAATGTAAAATGTAAGTATTATCATGAAAAAAAAAAAAAAAAAAAAAAAAAAACATTAATATGTAATTACTAACTAGGATATACAAATAGTGTACACACAAGCAACACTCTCTCTCTCTCTCTCTCTCTCTCTCTCTCTCTCTCTCCCCCTAAAGCGTAATTATTTTGTATAAAACCTCACTAACATGGACTATATGCAGTAAATAAGGTTTTGATTACAGATAGATAAAGCAGAGGACTACATCATATGCGTGCCCAGAGGCTCAGTCTCTGTCTGTCTGATACCAATCACCCCAAACTGCCCGCGACCCGCGAGAAATGACGTCATCATGCAGGAAGCTACTGTCATAGAAATGCAGTAGCCCCAATGCCTGGCTGGCAAAAGTTTAATTGATAACAATATTAAAAGCAATCAAAAAGAAATTATAAAATAAAAAATATGAGAGCACAAAATTAATACAATTTTCTTCAATTAATATTTATGATACCTATATATCTACGATGCAGAAAAAAAAAATAATGTAATTTTAATGATTCGCTGTCACTTATGTATAATTTAAGAGTTACTTTTACAATGGGTAATTTTTTAATATGCAAAGAAAAAGAAAAGAAAAAAAAAAAAAAAAAGGAAGAAAAAAGAAAGCTTTGATAAATTTACTTTTTATATTTACTTTTAGGAAGTATAATGTAGATGCACTAATGCACTGTGTAATTTTCTTGCTTTTATTATTTTTATTTTATTTTTTTAACTATAAAATTTAAATATTTAAAAAAGAATATTTTCATGCTTGCATAAAGTTTTTGTGCCTCGCTATAATGCGGATATTATTTATGCTACTTTATTTTTTTTTTCTTTGATATTGTGTTTTGCGGAATTAAAATATATAATTATAGAATCTTGTTGATACAATTCAGCAATTAGAAGAATAAATTATTAAATGCTGATATGTTTCCTTTGTAATTTCATTGTGCCTTTTTTTTTTTTCTTTTTTTTTTTTTTTTTCATTTTTTTAAAAAAATTTTAACTTTATAGAGGCGCTTTTAGTTTAGTAATTAACCATTTTTAACAGTGTATGTTTATAGTGACCCCCCCCCCCCCTTTATGTTCGCACCATTTGTTTTGTTAGTTTAAAAAAAATGTTCTAATTAAACCAGAGGAAATGCGTGTTTATTTTCCTGTAAAACTTATAACGTTTAAGCAATTCCATCTAATATGTTTGTGTCTTTCCCGTCACATTTCTAGGATTTTTATGATACGTTAACTAAATTTCTCTTTCAACACTTCCATCAAAACGAAAAGTGACAATTTTCAATAACCCAATATATTATACGTGTAATCTTACGAAAGCATTTCGTGTACGTGTTTTAAAGTTCATTTATACACCTGAATATATAAAGTTACATTTCAAGTTGAAACTTGATATTTTATTCTATCTATACTATGCAAGACCATCAGTATAAAACTAGTGAACTAAATCAGAAGTTGAATTTATTTAGCACGTAATAAGATGAACAGAATTGCTAAATTGTTTCTGTCTGTCTGGTTAAGTAGTAGTACTTTACAAATCATTCAAAAATAAATTAAATAATCACACATTTGAGTAAGATTGATAGCATGCATGACTTTTTATTAGGTATAGTTAGATTTAAATTTAATTTATACCTTCATCCCACGATCTCTGCAGTCAGCCATGTGTAATTCTCTGAAGACATGGCATGAACAGTTAGCTGGACAAAGCGCCACCACGATGCATAATCCAGTGTGGAGAACGGTGAGCACCAGGATCCAAATCACTGTGTTCGCCATTGTGACGATAAGCAGTCCGCAATACTCACTCACTATCACAGAAAGGAAATGTCATTATTATAACTATATAATTCATATTCAGCAAAGCTCTCAAGGATACTTTATATTACACTGTATAGTTTACTACACACACTATAGATACTGTAGAGCTGTTCTCTGCAGAGTAAATTATTATAAAATAAGCTCTATATAAACTCCCGACTCTGATATGCTTTTATATAAGAGAGACCCACCCGCAGTTTATTATATTATAATAATATTTATGTTTGTAAATCATCGCATCTTGTAGTATCAAAAAACTTTTCTGTGCACGCCAGTGCTGCTTTACTTTGCCAGATCACCAAACATCCTCTTCCTGTCATTTTTTTTTTTTTTTTTTTTTTAGCTAATAACATTAAAGAAAAAAAAAGTAAGTAAATAGATAATAAACAAAAACGTGTATACTTTTGCACGTATAGTTCATACTATAGAGTATTATAGTTTTCCTTTTGACGTAAAAATGAAAAATATGACACATATATGTGACACATCAAGCGTATGCGTAAATCTCAGAAAAGGCGAGGATATTATATAGTCATAATGTCACATGTGATACCACATGGTTTCGTTTGTTTACTTTACTTTCTGTGTCTCGTTTTAATGCACTTCAAATGTAATATACTATACTGTATTTAATAAACTGAGCGTATTTGAGACAGTATAATTATGGTCAGAAAAGTTTATAAAGAGAATCTCACCGCAAGGTGTTATTATTATCATTATAGAAAAGTACAAATTTATTTTCATAGAATATTTTTCAATCAAAAGTCATTGAAACTCCACAGCTATGAAATTGAAAAAAAAAAAAAAAAAAAAAAAAAACTTACAAAAACATAGTAAAATAACTTCTTCTTCTTCTTCTTCTTCTTCTTCTTCTTTTTTTTTTTTTTTTTTTTTTTTTTTTTTTTTTTTTGGCAACCAAAGAGTTTAATTTAATGAGATTATAATATACGTAGAGCAGAATTTCCCAAGATAAGCGAAACCCTGATACAATTTCACTAAAAGAGTTTTATAAGTTCAAATTATTTTAAAAGATTTGGTCAGCTTTATTCCTTTGTTTTTCTGATCACCATTATAGTAGAAGCAGAGTGCGGTGTAGCGTGTATTTTGAGATTACAACTAACCACTTCCGAAATAAATTTTAATTAAATTTTAACACAATCTTATATATTTAAAATTGCAGCGAAAATTAACATTACGATTTTTGTTGTAATAAAAATATACGCAAATGTATATAATTACATCATTTCTATCTCTATTTTTCTTATTTGGAGTAAGAAAAAAAGAAGAAGATAAGATTAAGTTTGATATAGTTCAAATAAAAGACGTTCAAGATAAAAGAAGTAAAAAATAGTATTTATATGGGATGGGAGTGCAGAGAAGTTAAGAAATTAGCGAGCAATATTGACTTTAGTTTTCGTCATTACTGACAAGTGTCTCTCGCGAAGTTGTAATTTTTAGACGTCACAGAAACCAGTTTTCTTTATGTACTGACCCACACACAAGTAGACCGAGAATATAGGGGCGATCGAGCGTTCGTACTTGAACATAATACAGATTCACATAAAACATCTGCCTTCAATCAGTCCATGCAAAAGTCTTTAAAAACTTCTGATTGAATTAACAGCTGTATGTTGTTATCTTTTCAGTACAAAAAAATACAGAGTATTTTTCTGGATCTTATATAACATGTCTGATATATTAGCATAGTAAAAAATCTTTATTATAATAAAATATTAGCACTTGCTTGTTATTGTGTTATAACATATTTGGATTATTCTTAATCATTTTCTTACAGTATATTATATACTAATCATTTTACAAAGTACAAAGCAGGCTTTTGTTTAGAACAGACGCGTTAGATAGAAAAAAAATCGTGCGCGTCTTATAAAAAAGTTTTGTAACTTATCTCGCACTTGATGGTGACTAAAGATGCTCCACATGGCGTATGTGAAGTATTTATTGCTACCGCGTCTTGTACATGAGAGTGTGTCTGCATTGTTAAGTGATGCACCCGCACTGAACAAACAATACACACAGAGGGTAATAAAATCAATGGGGGAAAAAATACTGGAATAAATTAAACGTGTACAGGAAAAGTTGCTTTTTTTTTTTTTTTTTTTTCATTATATTTGAATTTATATTCACTATAGAAAAAGATAGGTACGTTTTGTAAAGGTCTTGACATGTTACGATTTATTGTCATTGTATTTTTCTGGTAAAGGTATGCGTTGTCTTTTAGGTATACTATGTATGATTACAGTTGTGAGTTCGTGATTTTGTTTTACTAACACCTCTCTCTATACAAATTAGATAGAATTAGTATAATACTACTATCATTCTGTTTGTATATTACCATAGTATAAATATATATATTTATACTATGATATTACCTATACCAGGGGCGTATTCAGGGGGGGGGGGTTCGGGGTCTGGACCCCCCCCCCCCCCGCCCGTCAGGTCTGAAAAACCATAGTAAAAGGGGGTGGTTTCCCCTTTTTTCCCTTGCTCAAAATAGGCTGGACCCTCCCGTCGCAAAATCCTGGATACGCCCCTGATCTATGCCTTCACATTCAATTTAATAGAGTTCAGACGCTTTTTTTCCTGTTTTTGCAGCGAAAAAAAAAAACTTACGTTTTTGAATAAATCAGTTACACAGAGTATAGTTTATTATTATTTATATTATTTCATTGTACGTGTATGATAGCTAAATATTTTTACAACTTCGCAAGTTCAGAATAACATTTTATTATAGCTATGCAGCAGAACAATAATGTTTGAGAAGCAAATAATATTCCTCAAATTAAAAATAGGATGGTGGACTGTTTTTTTTAACAGATCTGTGATTGATAGCATGGATTTAAATTGTATAATATAATATTTTTAGGATGACACGAGATCAGTATAAAAGAGAAAGAAAAAATATATATAGCTAGCTAATCTTTTTTGTTTTATTATATATTTTTTTCTTGATCGTAAATGATGATCATTTGATGTTACAAAATCAAATCACGAAAACTTAGATGTAACTTTTTTTCTGTACGAACAATCAAAACTTTTTTTGCTGCTATCCCCAATCGTTTTCCAATAGTTTGGATCGTTTGATTGTGCTTGTAAAACATGTAAGCTCGTTGTGTGTGTGTGTTTTTTTAATATAAAACAGGTAAGTATAAGAGAACAAGGTATATGTAGAGGGCAACAAAGTATTCTTTTGCTTGGGAAAGCAAAGACATGTACGAACAAATGATTTGGGATTTTATTCGTTTATTACTTTTGCCCTAGGCTACTAAATAGAACCGCGGCAATCTCAGCGTCTTTCTCTCGCTCGCTCTTGTAGGGAAACGCGGGACAATCATCGAGTGGCGCGGTCAGAAACCCTACCCAATGCACTTTAACAGCCCTCTTTTTGTAGCTGCCAACAAATATTTAACTTTCTCCTCTTTTATTTGTAAGAAAACTGTTTGCCAGATAGTGATTTCATTCCTATACACTTTAGCAAATAGAACTGCATCAAAATTAATAGAGGGTGCATGCTGAATGCTGATTTATAATGGTATATGGTATATATATATGTATATATATATATATATATATATATATATATATATATATCAGGGTCGGCCTGGCCAGGTCCGCTAGTCCGCGATTGCGGACCGGGCCCCCCCTGGCGCGGGCCCTTGCCGTGCCCACAACACTCCAATTAAAAAAAAAAAAAAAAAAAAACGAAGAAAAAAAAATAAAATAAAGGAGAAGAAGAAAATTAAAAGAACAATTTCAGACTGATAAATTTTCTTTTTCTTTCAAATGACGATAAGAAATTACATCCAATCTTAAAATTCTATCCGCTTTTAATTTTTAAAAAAATTGCACTACTAGTGAACTCTATAGTCTAGAGGTCAGTTAGCAATTGTTTTGCTATTGTTATTGTTCACCTCCTTCATATAATTTGTCCCCCTTTATATTGGTAAAAATAATTTTAAAAAAATTTGATTTTTTGATTGAACGGCGGGGAAGAAATGTGACTTGGTGCGGCGGTGCGGCAAGTGTGTCGGTGTGACAATACTAATTAGTAGAGATAAATTTATAATTAAATTATCGCTCCTAAATGTTTTCTAAACCAGAATATAACACACAATACTGGTGCACTGAAACGTACTCAGTCCGCTAGAAAAGAATTGGATAAGTGTGGAAATGATCCTAAACAAAGAAAGCTGTCGTTCTCCGCGTTTTAATAAAATAGTTGATTTTATTCAATTGTATTTTTTAATTTAAGTTTTTTTCTTAACACCATATTTTTCTCCATTATCTTAGCTCATTTAAATACATTATAATGCTTTTATTTGTAGTGTGCATGTCATAAAAAGCTCATACAAAAGTGAAGTATTTTAAGTAAATTCCTAATTAAAAGGGGGCGTGGCCTCAAAAAATTTTCACCTGCGGCGCATTTTTTGGGGGCTTCGCCCCCAAACCCCCCTTTGTTCGCGGGCCCTTTTGTAATTTTGCGGACCGGGCCTTTTCCTCCCAGGCCGACCCTGATATATATATATATATATATATATATATATATATATATATATATATATATATATATATATATAATATCATAATGTATATACGTATGTTAATAATATAACACACACACACACATTAGTACACTACAGTATATTTATAGTTAACATTATGATTATACATAATAAGTTCTATAGTTGACCTTTTTTAAAAGAAAAATTGTTTTAGTGTAAAAGATAATTAAAAAATGGCATGTCCACCTAGAAAATAAAAAAATGAATTAACATCTTATCTTTTGAAGTTCCACAAGTATTGGGCGCTAATTTTGTTGTTGCTTTGGTATAGTAAAACCTATAATTTAAAAATTCTTATTGTATATTTCGTGTGTGAGAGGTAAATACTCGTGGAGAAGGCCTAAAGGTAGATTGAGCTTGTTTTGAGTTTACAATTTTAATAGCGCGACGAGAAAAGATAGTGATATTACTATTGAAATTCAAATCTATTATAGAGGAGATCCTTTGAATAACGAAGCTCACGCGCGTGCATTAAATGATTTTTTCAGCTGCAAGCTGCGATGAACACTGAAGGGTGAAAAAATCGCACCTGCTTTTTTTTTTTCTTCTTTCTTTCTGTAACTTAATTTCTATTTTGATAAAAATAGAAAGATAACATGAACTTATTTACTAATAAAAATAGTAATAAAATGAAGTAGAGATGTAAAAATAAATTATTTTTCAATTTTATATATTAATTTATTGCTTCAAATATGCTAAAAAGTAATTATTATTGAAGCAGTGGCAAATTCTGCTTATTCATATAGCTGGCAAAGTGATCGCAGTTAAAAACAGGACGTGCACACGAAACGCAATATAAGCAACAGATGTGGAGAATAAAAAAAAATTAATTTCAATTCCTTTTCTGATATTTTTCATTAAGTCGACGACGCCTTTCTCGTGGGAGTTTTCAACTTAATAAATCTAACAAATGAAAAATATCTGTCTATTTAATGCATTATGTTTTATATGTTTTTTATAATAATTAAAAAATATATTAAAAATTTTATCGCCTAGAAATGTCATTAAAAAGCTATATTATAATAAATAAGATGAAAACTTTCTGCAATTTTTTTTTAAATATAAAGAAGGAAGGAAGAATAAATCTTTCATTAAAATTTTATATGCTGCTTCTCATAGAATATTTTATGATTATATCAAGATATTCCGAATCTGAAAAAGAAAAATAAGAAAGAGCAGAGTATACCAAAAAAGAGAGAAATTTTGGTGTGATAACTTTTGAAATATTATGCAGCATCCTAGGGGCGGATGAAGCGAGGGATAACGGGATAATATTTTTAGTGTCCCCTCTTCAAAGAGACACATTTCCTTCGGCACATTTTATTTCAATGCAGCATGCCACCATAGCGACAGTTAGTTGTTACATAAATAGATATGTAATATTCTAATGTTCTGCGTAGCATCATGGCATATGACATGATGAAGTGGGAATAATTATTTAAATCGCATTTTAATTTTTTCATATGTATGTTCCATAAAGTTATATACTGTATAATTAAACAGAAGAAAACAGCAACATGAATGCATTATATTTTTACAACAAATTAAATACTAATTAACTGCATTATTTTACATACTTGTGTATTTATATTTATATACTCATAAATATAGTAAAAAAATGAGGTACGCGCACAGAGACAAAAAAAAATGTATTATTCACTAGAATTATCCTAAACTTTACTGTGTTTACAGTCTGGCTTTTGTAATTTGGCTTTTGGCTATTATATACATAGAATTCGTCACGGGCTACAGAGTGCGGTGATTGCCCTTAGTTTTATTATACGGAGAGAGAAAAAATGTAACTATAGGCTGCGGCCGGAGCTTTGCTTCGTTGTATGTTAGAGAGAGAGAAGATCAGGTTCCAGACCAGACTTACAACTTACCGTGTGTAAGGCAAAATGTTGAAGAGCTAACACAGCAAACTGTCGAAGGCCGGCAACACCTCTTCGTAAACACAGCAACACTGCGAGGAGTGTTTCACTCGCAGAGCCTCTTTATTTCTATTTTACCTTTGTTCTCATCACGTAACCACATAAACACTGCACTTGATGCACTTGAAACAAAATAAAAATGATAATAAATATTTATTTTCTTATGATAACAACAACTTATATGATGTTGTATTATGATACTGTTACTCTTAACACAATCTCTTCTATACTGAAAATAAAATAAAAATAGTTTTACTAGAGTTTTTTGAATGAATTTCCCCCACTAAGAAACGTTCTCATTGGTTTCTTCTTCTAAAATAATGTCTGATTGGTTGAAAACTTGTTTAGCGCGATGCATAGTAGAGGGGGACTTGATACTTTTTGAACAAAACTTATGGGAAAAAAATTTTAATGAGGGTGCATTATGCATGAAGATATTATTTTAAATTGTTATTGTGATGGTCAAGGGCAAGTAAAGTCAGTTCTTGTTGAGATACAACCAGATTTTGTATTTTATAAATTCCAATAAAAATAGTAAATTTATTTCAATCTTAAATGCAGCATTTTAATCAAACATAAACTAAACTTTATATCACACTAAAATATATACGATTTTTTTTTTCTTTTATATGTTTGAGGGTTTATAGGCTAATAAAGATTATTGTGGTCTCAAAACATTTTTTTTTCTTTTGCATCGATGTGAAAAAACACTAGGGGATGAAATGTCACCACACTTATGTTTTTGAGAGGAAAAAATAAAATTTATTTCATTTTTTATTTATGAATCTTTTCCCTAGTCGGAAGAGGATATTCAGCTTTTTTTATATATATATATACATATATATTTTTTTAAGACGTGACAGCATTTTTTTTTTTTTTTTTTTTTTTTTTTTGCTTGGAACTATATTCATAAAATTTTGAATATTTTAAAAATAATATATAAATGTTTCATGTCCACGTGCCAAAAATTTTGGCATATGGACATTGCGTGCATTTTTACATAAGGGTTTTTAAACAATAGGAAGCAGGTGCTCCTAATATAAGTGGATCTGCTGCTTCAGCCCCCTTTTATAATTTCAAAATGTTATACATAATTAGTTTTTTGTTCGCTTTATAATACTCGGAACTATTGCATCATATATCATAAATGAGTTGATTTGAGTTGGGAAATACATAGAATTAGATCTGCCGCTATTTACGGCTTTACATGTATATAATATGATATCAGCTCGTGCCATACATAATATAGTAAAGTTTTATTGATAACGCTTATCATATATGTAGCTCAAGCTCATAGAGTGCATATAATGGGAAAATAATGCGAGCACATACTCATTTTGCAATTATTGTATATTCAAATATATTGTTCATTTACTTTCTTCTAACTTTTATTTTTGTCTTTGTTTATTATAGTGATTCGCTGTGGTCTGTGTTGTATAAAATAAACAATAATATCGTTTTCTATTATATAGTTTATTAAGTGTGTAACAATTAAAAATAAAATTTATAAATGAAATAAGAATATGTGCATATACGGTATATATTTAAAATTAAATAAATGCTTTTAGAGACTTACTTTCATTTATTTATATTTAAATGTGCAACATTCCATCAAAAGTGTTTTAATTTAAATATTTTGAATTTGTATTTATTTAGCTTATATAATTATGATTTTATACATTTTTATATTCTATGCATGCTCTAATAATTGTTAGGAACTTTGTTAGAGCTTAAAATAAGTCTAAAAATTAAATAAATGAATTTAAAATTACTTTAAAAAAATAATAAACAAACAACAAGAAGAAAAACTGCAAAAACACATTCCATGAATAATTTTAAACGTTCCAATTATTATTCAAAAATAAATTAAAGCGTGTGGCAAAGGTCTAGAGGCGGTCACTCTCTAATAACGGCTCTTTTAAGGATGGAATCTCAAGTCAGAACCAAAGCATATAGACGTTGAAGGCAAAGCAGCAAATTATAATATATATTATCGTATCGTATATGCGTGTGTGTGTATAGTGCTTAGCACTCATAAGTAAATAATACGCGTATTTATCTATCTGCATGTACTTTGATCATTAACTTATTGAGAAATAATATTATGTATTCAAAATATGCAGTACATGCAGTGTAGTTAGAAAAGGCTTTTGTATACTATAATGTTATGACACAAAGAACCTCTATGTTGCAATTGAAATGTGAAATATAAAATAACAGTTATCAAATATAAGAAAACATTTCTCTTAATACACGCTTCATTGAAATTTTGTGAGAATAAAAAAAAACACTAATAATTATAAAAAGAAATACGTACTGTACTTTTTTTTGTATATGATGTTGAGTGTTGATGAACTCTTCAATAAATTAATAATGGTGGGCTCAACATTTTATTTTTATACATAAAAAAAATTAACAATAAAGTAAATGATTTAATTACTCTTTAAGTTGCGTTATATTGTTTCAAAGTTAGTTTCATCAAATGTTATATGTGTTTTATAGCCTTCATCAAGAGTGTCATTCATGCTTCAACTAATTTTTGTCATGGTCGTATTCGTCATAGAGAATAACACATCATAGTGATATCACTGATATCAAACATAAATAAAACTATACATATATTATAATTTCTTGAATTTTACGTTTAAAATAATTAAACAAACAAAATCAGTGAAAAAATATTCAAATAATTTAGTGATTTTTTTTATTACTTTTTTATATATACTGGCGTACACACCATGGTGCCTCAAAGCACCTGCAGCGTTATTATGTTTAGTACGCATTTATCTATAGGCCATGTTAATTGTAATTTAATTATATACACATGCATAGCTTTAATGGAATAACTGTGTACGTAGGTATTTAATATAATGAGTAAACATTTAATTAAAAAGTCAAGTAACAAATACAAAAATTGCTAAAACAGCTAAATGTATGAGATCTGCGTAATAGGACATTCACCACAACATGACTCTTCTATAATAGCATGGGAAAACTTCTAATAATACTTCCTATTAATACTATACAACAACTCTTTTAGTGAGTGAACAAAAAATATTCTCGCTAACAGAATTTATTATGAGTTTATATTTTATGTAAAATATACAGTAACTTTTACAAAGAGAGGAAAAAAACAACTTCAAACTTCCTGTTGACAAGAAAGTGTTAACCATGATTTAGCGGCGTTTATGTATATTATAATTCTTACCTGAATATGTCGGTGATCCACTTATTTCTCTTTTAACAGCGTAAATTCACAACAATTGAAATAATTACATTATAGAACAAACTAAAAACCACACAAACATACGCACGATTTAATATTCACCATGTTAAGCTCTAAGAAGCCACCTTTACAAGATGACTTTTCCTCGAGAAAAATTAATCCATCCCCACCATCCAAGATAACTTGCTGTACCTCCGCCGTGTGATGCTGTCTGCAACGTCACGATTTTACAAAAGAAGATAAAAAGTAAAAAATAAAAAACAACAACTAGTAATCAACTTTCTCCTTCTACGCTTATAAGATTTTTATAAAGAAGTATCCATGAAAGCCAATAATGGCGCGTGATTTAAATTTTAAACAACTTGAATCTTCAAAATAGGATTTTCTTTTTTATAAACAATAAGACGATTGTGTATACTTATAAATTTATCTCCTTTTCTTCTACTAAATAAATAAAAAAACATAAAGTTTTGAAATTTGTTATTTAAATTTGTTTTAAAGTGTTAAGTAATTAACAAAGACTTGAAATATTATTTCAATGCTTTTTGTCGGCATCAACAATTTAATTTGTTATGAAAAACATGATAATATATCTAAATTTTTTATGCATATATACACGTGAAGCTATAAAGTATTAAAACGTTATTAAATACAAATAAAATCCTACTCAGTATGTAAATTTACATTTTTTTTTCTTTGCCAAAGCCAATTTTTCCTGTGTTTTCTTGAATATAGTCTTCAAATCGATACAGAATATTTTAGTTTAAACATTCAAATGGTTGTTCTTTTACCTTTTCTTCAAACCAGTTGTAATATAGAAAATTAGAAATTGAGGTATTTTTGTTTTTTAATTAATTTTCTTTTAATGTATAGCTACAACTAAAAGCTATAAAAAAGGTATAATATAATATGGTAGAATATAGCTAATATGTTATGAATATAGCGTTTAGGGCAATACAACATATAAAATGTATTTTGTTTGTAAATGTGATATAGTATCTATGGTGATAATACTGAAAGGTTCTTATTTCCTGGTTAGAGAGATTTGCATAAGCAGGTCACCCTGATAGGCTGTGCATAAATTAAATTCATAAACGATGACAGTGACACCAGATGCGAACGCCTTCTGCATGTTTTATTCATTAACACGGGGTTGTGAGTGTACTTTGAGGGGGGGGGGGGGGAGACACCTGGAGGATAAAAGGAAACACACTTGCTATTTTAACGCCTTGTTCAATTGATTTTATTTCTCATTTATTGCCACAAAGATAACTAAAAAACAAAGTACATAAAAATTGTTAAAGAAAGCAGTAGTTTAACCATATAAAACAAAAAATTTGAATGTTTATAAAAAAAAAAAAAAAAAAAAAAGTTTGTGACTTCTTTATCAATTTTGTTTTACCATTGCCCCTTCTTTTATTTTATATTTATAAATGTTGATGGTCAAAAACTTCTACTTTCTTTATTTTAATAATAAAAAATAATACAAATTATATTATATGTATGAAATTATGAAAGACACGGGAAAAAAATAATTAAAAGTAATTATACAATTAATGCTCTTCATTAAATTACAATTAAGGCTATCAAAGTTTTCTTAATAAACCACAGAATGCAATTTATTATAATATAGCATTGATATTTAATTAAGCTACATATTATTTCTAAAATTGTTTTTCGGTTCCTTTTAATAACGAATTATGATGTTTAATACATACTATAATTTAATTAATAATCTAATAATATTTTGTATACTTTATTAATTTTTCCTTTTTACATACTAAAACTGTTAAATTAATAACAGTGTATACACATAAATATATATAATTACATATGAAGTGAGCAAAACGTGTATGAGTTCTGATGCATTATTCTCTTTTTTATTATTATTTATTAACAATTAAATTACATTCTTTATTTCGTATAAAATTGATTTTGGAATGTTATCCACATTACATATATCTCATTATCTCTTTTCTTATATAATATAATTTTTATATCCATCATACACATCAAAAGCATCAGCCACTCTAAAAAAATAATCATGTAAAAAGTAAAAAGTCTGCAATTTTTTTTATAATGAATTTTGAAAATTATTTATGAGTAATACAAAACGACAGCACTTAAAAATATCATTTTCCAAAAAAATATGTATAACCAAATAATTTTCTTTGGACGATTTTTTTTTTAGTTGATTATTTGTTTACATTTATTGACAATGTAGAAGTGTGCCATTGTTGCGAGAGAATACAAGAAGAAGAGAAACGGAAAAGAAAAAAAATATATAAATAGTTAAAAATAATGGAATTAATTCTATCTTTGATCAGTACTTTTCCATGCGCTGCACGCACCTTACACCAAAGCCAACAATGGGCCAACAATAGAAATGCGAATTACGTATTTTGCTTTGCAAGCACAAGCAGCCGAGTGCCTTGCATATTTATTTACTTATTAACCTCTCCTTGAACTTTGAACTTTTTATGTTATACTTCCCTTAATTTTTAAATTCACAAAAATCTCTCCCCAGTTGTGCTTTATATATTTTAATACATTTCAAAATACAGAAATTGTACCATTTTTTTATACATACCGCAGTTTTATATTTCTATGTAATAATTATATCATTTAGTCAATTATTTTGAATATTATTTAAGCTTACTTCAATTTAAAATTATTTATTAAATTTACCAAGTATGAGCAAAGTGAGCAGAAAGTCTATTCCGTTGGGGGAGGGGGGAGAGAGAATAATTATGACTACTAAAATTTATTGGTTTTCCAATTACAATTTAATATCATCATATTGGGGGTGGGGTGAGGGATACAAATCTTTTAAATTTTGAAAAATAATTTGTGATAGAAAGCACCAAACATATTTTCTTTTGTTGGTTTTGAAAGAGAGCGAGCAGCGCCCCGCGTTTTAATAAACGTTCATAAAAACACACGCAAAATTTGCATGAGCGACATTTCACAGCAACGTCACGTATACTTTTTTTTTTTTTTTTTTTTTTTTTTTTTTTTTTGCAACAAAACAGCGCAGCAAGGAAACTGATCCAGACAATGACGTCATAGATCCATTTTGCATGAGGTCTTTTTTATTTTAATCTCAAACTTTTTTTTAACACAATGTGAAAGAATTCTGATTATTCTGATTATTTTCATGTGCGTTTGCAATATATTTGTTGTTTTCAAAGTATAGTATAATATGTTCGTTCATGCAATGTTATCTTCCGACTATTCATTATCAAAACTAAGTCCATTTCATCAATATCAAACGACCCCCACGTTGCTTTATAAAATATTTATATTTTCACTATATTCAATCAATTAATTGATGCAAAATTATAATAATAGTAAAACAAGAAGAAAAAAAAAACTTTTACGTAATGTTGACGTTGCTGGAATGGTACTGCAAGATGTGCGCATGCATTTTGGCTTGTTGAAGCCTCATTTACCGCACTGACTAGGTTTGATGTTATTTAGAAGCTAGTGCGCAGACAGATGTACATTTAGTGTGCAGTTTCTCCAGGTAAACAAGCAACACGTTCAGCCACGGGTCGTAATTGAAGTGTCTGAAGTAGTCGCTCAATTTTCGTACCACAATTTCCTTGGCATCGCCGGCGAAGTTTCTTTTCTCGTCGTCCAAATTTGACTACATGTTCTGAAATTTGAAATTACAGACTTTAACATTTTGTTCTTTATAAACACATATGTAATATTCAATGCATGGGAGGGGATATTTAGTTGAAAAATAAATTTGTTCATTTGCTATAATACGCTATATTGAGCTGCAGTCGCAAGTTTATTATTATTTTATTTATTATTATTATTTTTAAGAATATTAAAATTTCTAACAAAGTTCTGTGTTTCAAAATTCTCCATCTACAATCATATGCCAATTTGATGAAGCAGCTTACTAGAAGTGGTTGCACCGAGGGTCGTGAAGCGGTCCTGAAGAACGAGAAGCCTGAAGTTCTGTGCGGGCAGATGACGTGTCTGAAAGTTACGGATGACGTCACGGGCCAGGGTCCATGTGTGAAGCTCCACGTCACCAGGTGGTCGCTGAGAAAACGCGAACTGCAAAAGCTCCGCCTGGCTATCATTCTGCAGAGCACCTTGATGCAGCATGGACCGAGGCACTGGACCACGAGCACGATAGGCCAGTAAATCAGCACCCGGTGGTAAACACAGGGAGGCGCCGTGCTGCTGAGGGTCAGCTGTAAAAATCCCTTAAGTCACATTTCACGTGCTAACAAAAACTGACATTTCAAATATATATATGAATAGATTCATAAAACTATGCAGTATAATTTTTATTATGTAAATTATTTAGTTCTTTTTTCAAACAGAAAAACGTTTTCTCCACATTTCAATGAAATAAGACTATATAAATATGAAAAGAATATAAAAGAGGAACAATCGTAATTTAAAATTTATCGATAATTTTAACAATGAAAATGCATTAATTAAATAAATTAAACCGCAAATGTAGTTTCTTCAAAGAAAAATAAATATGGAAATTTTCTATATGTGACAATTATTTCCTGAGTTTGTCGCTTACTTTTGATATAATATTATATGACGTCGAATATTTCTTTTTTTCTTTCCTATATATCGCATTTCCTGTGACTACATATATAGAAAGAGGCGTTCTAGCCTTTACTGACAATGACAATTATGTAACTAAATTTAGCACTGGATCACGTCAGCAAAATACCATAGTGACAACTTGGAAGTTGCTGTCTCCAGAGTTGATATCATCAGGACTTGGAAATTTTTATTTTCTCCACACCTTCATAATATAGTGAAGAAGTACGTTCGATATAACGTCATTTCAACCCCAATATTTGAATAATCCCAGTTAGGATATTAATATTTATATTTTAATAATTTTATATTATTTGATAATAATTATAGTAATAAACTTTCATAAATATATATTTTTTTAATAATATAATATTGCATGCACTATACATGAATTTCCTTTATAACATGCAGTCATACACATAAATATACAGTATTATATATTTATATATTTATATATTAAGTATTGCTTCCAATAAAATCAATTGATGTATTGGGACAGAGAGATAAACCGTTCAGTTTTTTTTTTTTTTTTTTTTTTTTTTTTTTTTTATATATATTTTTGTAAACCAGATGCATAAGAAAATATTTCCTTAGATTGAGGATCAAATTCAAACCGGTATAAATACACAATGTCAGCAGATATTATTGCATTAGTTTGTAAATCTACCTCTGATCTGGGGATGTGGGGGTTGTTGCAGAGGGAGGGTATGTTCAGGAGCAGGGCAAGCATCACAACATTGACCCGGTGGTCGAACTGGTTTCGCACATGGCAGCTGCTCCGGCTCTGGACAACGGAATCGTGAGCATTCAATACGTGACGCTCGACATTGACAAAGCACGCACAACATGGGACCAAGGGGTCCAATGATCGGGTGCCAAGCTTCACCCTCCATGTATTGCCTGCAACATGAGAAATGCAAATTCAAATTATTTATTTTTATGGATATTAATAATTTCTTTAAAAAACTTGCACCGACATAATATGCAATCACAATGCAATCTAAACATGCTTTTTTTTTGTCTTCATCTCGCAGATATATTTACATGTTTATCAAAATAATTGACATTGATGTTACATACCTTCCTCCAGAGAAACAACTGTTTGTGTTGCCTTTGCCCCGCTTATTTTTGGCACCTGCGTCACCAAATGTGACAGGGAACTGACTTTGATAGTCAGGGAGAGCAACACTGGCCGCTACCACTGTAGGATAGGCTGCTGTCACTGAAATAAAAAGGTATCTTGTTATCTCATCAGGCCACCAATTTTTTTCTATTATTATCTTGGACATCAAATTGACATCAAATCCAAATAATAATAAAAAAATGTCATATCTTTAAATAAAACAAATATAGTGACAATCGATATCAATAAGGCAGTAAAATATATTTAAGTTGCTTTTGCTATATTTTATACAATAAATTGCAATGCAATTAATGAAAAATTAAAGTTTCATTTGTATTTTTTTCTCTTAATTATTAATTTATTCCTTTGTATAGCTGTACATGGTTTACCTGGACACTGGGGACAGCAGTTGTCCGGGGTTGTCAATGGCTGTCGACATGCGGGACGTGCGCAGTTCACCACATCACACATTACCACGGCAGCCTGGGGAAAACATAGAGTAACACTCAACTAAGCTTGAAACTTTTATTATTCAAATATTCGCGCAAATTTTTCAATGATGTTCTTATGCTTATGATAAAAATAGCTGCGTACCTTAAGTGAAGTAAAAAAAAAAATAATAATAACGGATCAGTGTACCTATACATTCAATTTGCATCTTAAGTTATAACATAGTTGGTGAGGATGATTTATTTGTAATTATGACAGTATCAATATCTTCATGGTAATTCATATCATTTCGCTTATTTTGCTTAATTCAATAAGTTAGATTCGATTGCAATATAGTAAATATGATAAGCCATTGCCATTACTGAACATATTAAAGTTAACTAAATGGACATATTATAAGCGTCGTTTTTTTTTATGATCCACTCTTTAAAAATAATACTTTTAAAATATTTATTTAATGTAATTTTTTAGAGTTGAGGGCTGGTAGAGAGTGTCATTTTTGGGTCCTGGCATACGTGTGTTGAGCCATATAATAAAGAATTAAATTACTGTTTACTCATATAAATTTTATACCATAGTATAAATATATATTATGATTATATAACACACACTTTTCATATATATATATATATATATATATATATATATATATATATATATATATATATATATATATATATATATATATATATATATATATATATATATATATATATATATATGGATATGTTTGAATGATTATGATTCTTCGCAAATATTAAAAATACTATTTGCTTTGCTTGGATTCTTACCTGGCACTGACACTGCACGCACTGCTCAGGACCAGTGGGTCTCAATATGGTCAGGTTGGAGCTAAATCGTTGACCCTCGCGGTATTGACGACCCCCATGCAGACAGGACGGACCCTCGGCTGGAGAGGCTCCTGGTGGGGGCAGCACTCTAGGTCCACCCCCAGGGGCTGTGGCTGGCGGCAAAGGTAGTTTTCTGCTAGATGTTTCTGAAATAAAATATATTTAAGTTATACCTCTGAAAAACCTGAGGTTGCAGTGCGCTGAAACGATAGTGTATAAATATATTTATGAACATGACAATAAGTAATTAATTTTGTAAATATTCTTTTATGTTTGACCTTTTTATTAAAAAATTAAATATAAAATAGCTACAAAGTTTTATTTTTTATTTTTCAGTGTGGTTAATTGTGGTTGCTATAAAATTATATATACCGCAAAGTTCAAGATAAATGTAAGTGAATAATATGATAATTTAATAAAACCAATAATTTTTCAAAATGGTTTCAGGTCTAAAAGAATAAAAAAAATTTTAAATTAAAGTTTGCCACTTTTAATACTATTTCTCTAGTCTAACACTTAAGCTTCAAATATCAATGTTGTTAGTACGATCACGAAAAGTGAATTTCAAAGATCAACATTTACTTACTTCGAGTCACTAAGTGTTTTTACAAGAAGTCTCAATTTCAAACACAGAGTCAAGCCTAACCTCTAAGTGTTTGTGGCGTCATCGCTGAAAATGACGTCACTAGACTGTTTCTCTCTCTCTCTCTCTCTCTCTATCTCTATCTCTATCTCTATCTCTATCTCTATCTCAATCTCAATCTCAATCTCAATCTCAATCTCTGATAAATAAGTAACAGAATATCTAACAAAATTAAAAAAAAATTAAAATATTGTTTATGATCCTAAACTATGTTTTGAAATAATATCGAAAACTGACATTATTTCTGAAAAAAGAAAAATAGAGAACATCTCCTTTAATCTCAGTGCTTATAAATGACCGCCTACGAGCAATATTACTTTCTTCTCTCTCAAATCTCTCAAAAGTTGAAATGCTTGGATTGCTTGATAGCACATCATAATGATAAGACTCAAAATTTAAGTATTTTGTCTCATGATCTTAACTTTTTACAGTGAAGTAAATAAAAACTTTTTGAAAAATATGCCTTGGCTTTTTTGTCATTAAAAATGGTTTTATAGTAATGGATCTATGGATCAAATAAACAGCCAAAACATTTTTTTTTAGACATAGTTGACTTCCTTTTTTCTATACTACTTTTGAAATAGAAAGATTAATTTTGCAGTTTTTTTATTATTATTATTATTGTTAGTATTTTGCAACTGTGTTACCGTAAGCTTTAGAAATATTAAATGCAACCCATTACAATGTGCAAGTAACTAAAATATTTCAGTATGACCTATTTAATCTTTTAAACTTTTTTTTTCTGGATTTTCCAACTAATATACGCTAAGCGCCGTGCCACATAGGCAACTTTTTGTACAGTTTGGTCGTGCGCGTTGCGTTTGCTCCTATACATATAATATGTTGTTGTTTTCATTTTCATTTTTTCTTTTTAATTTTTTTGTGTAATTTTAAATAATTGATTGAACTGAAACACTACTTTAATGACAAGAAGAAAAAAAAATTATCAAATGTTTCTTTACAAATAAATTGTGTGTTATTTGGCTTGAGAAAACGCTTCGAAGAAAAACAGAAGTCACAGTAATCATTAAGAATGCCAAGAGTAAATTATGATTGTCATTTGTTATATTTACAAAAGAAAATACAATTTTTTAGTCTAGACATTACTATTTAAAGAAGAACAAAAATTGTAAAAAACAAAAAGTTGCAAAAGAATAAAAAATATAATACGATGAAGTCCGATAATATCTACTCATCTCATCAATATAATATATATTATACTGTATATATATATATATATATATTATGTAGATATAAATTTCTTAATTTATGATGATAACATATAAAATTGGGATTATTTTTTTTGGCATATATATATTTAGAGAGAGAGAGTAGATGTTATTGGTGAATACCATAAACATCAGAATGATGAATAGTATAATTTATGTTTTCAATAAAGATGAATGATTATGTAGTGAATTTGATCTGAAATACAAAATGACTTTGATTTTATACTACATCAAATAGAAAGTGGTGTGTATGCTTTCTCATTCATGCTGTGGTAGGGCAAAGAGAGAGAGAGAGAGAAAGAGAGAGAGAGAGAAGTGACGCCCGAGTGACGCAAGTGCCGGACTATAAGATTAATGCTCCGCCTCACAGGAACGGGGAGATGAAGTCATGTGTTAGGGGGTTAAGGGCGAGATTTCTCAGTTTTGATGGTAATGGCACAAAAAATCTAACAATCTCGTTTGTGTGTAATTGAAAATCTTTGGCCCATTCATCTTACTATATCGTTATCGAACAGAAGCATTGCTAATATTTTACTTGATTTTGTATTATCAAGCTACACTTGCGGACTTATTGATAGGATACAAGGAGTTGAATTGCATACCTGAACCAGCCATGGCCTAAATAAAACTTGCAAACAAGCTATAATCTGTGCAATTTTTTTTATTTATTTATTTCAACCTGTGCAATATCAATGCACTTAATACAAATTTTATTACAATATTACAATATTTTTCTTCACCTATATAATATAATATTGTCATTACGTCTGATGCCTCTGTGACGTATATCGATTGTTTCCATTGAGCGATTCATGAATGAAGAAATTTCTAGATTATTTTTCCATATATTCAATGAAACAAATATAATTGAAGAAAATTGGATGAAATTTTACACACAAAAATATTTATTTGCTTTCGTGATTTGTTTGAACAAATATAATAATATATATATATATATATATATATATATATATATATATATATATATATATATTATATTATGATCTCTTTGCATGTCTCTCTCTCTCTCTCTCTCAATATATATATATATATATATATATATATATATATATATATATATATATATATATATATATATATATATATATACATACATACACACAAACTGCTCTTTCAATGAATTCAATAAAAAAATATTTATTCATGATTATCAGTGAACCAAACTTTTTAATAGGCTAACAAAATTTTGATACTAAAAATTACTGGCACGAAAACTTCTCTGACAAACTTCATTATACATCCACCAACGAGGCAACTACTTAACATGGACATTACAAAAAGATGTTGAAATAATTAGATCGATGATAGCTTGAATTGAATGTTAGATGGAGTTTACCTTTGCAGATGCGGCAACAGAGGTCAGACTCAGAATTGATGCAGCTCACCGGACATTCTTGACTGGTACAGTTCATTCGTCCTCCCTGCAAGAAAACACGAAACATCGTTAAATTTAAGTCGTAACTCAATTATACTTCCAATTACTTTTTGTTGTTGTTATTGTTAAAAATAAAGTTCTAATAATGTAGTAATAATATACGTGCAGAATGTGGGTAGACAATTCTAGCTGAGGGAAAAATCATGATGAATGACATTTGTGCAGGATATGAATATGAATTTTATGAAATGGCATCCGATATATATATATATATATATATATATATATATATATATATATATATATATATATATATATATATATATATATATATATATATATATATATATATATATATATATATATATATATATATAAAAATATATATATATATATATATATATATATATATATATATATAATACACACACACAAACGATTGAAGGAAAGAGAGAAATAAAGAAATTTTGAATTTGAATTTGAATCTTGTAATGTGCATATTATCAGATACGTTTTAGTTTAATAATATTAGAATGCCATTAAAATTATGTATCTATAGGCATATAATAATATAGCAAATATGACGATAATACTAATAGTTTTTTATATCTAACATTCATAAAGTTGTGATAAAAAGTTATTTTTCTCGTACAATTTAAAATATAAAACTTTGGAGGTTCACAATTATTAAATCAAAATTTAAATAAAAATAAAAGTATTTTATTACTAATTTCTTTGAAAAGGAAAAAAAATTCAATGCGGCTATTTTTGCTTTTAAACAATAAAATATATTATAAAAATAATAAAGATAGTAATTTTACAGAGAGAGAAATAGAGTATAGAATTAAGTTAAATTTTAGACTTTAAAGTACAGCTTAGATTGTATACAGCGAGAAAAGACTGGAGAGGGAGGGAGATACGTAATAGAAGACATAACTCTAGAGTCTTGTTAAAGTGTACGGAACCTAAAAAAAGAAAAGAAAAAAGAGAAAGAAAGAAAAAAAAACTTCATTTATGAATTTGGTTTCTTGCCAAATATTCTTTATCACTATTTGATTGTTAATTATTTTAAACAAAATATTCTAAGAAACATATTTATTACAAACCATTTTGTATTTTATATTACTTTTTAATAATTATAAAATAACTTATTAAAGGGGTAGAATTTCAGACAAAACCATTAAGTATGATATTATAAAATACAATAAAATAAACCACCTTTTTCTAAATAATCAGTATAATGAATCATAACTCTTATGTGAGGGGCTGTTATTTTGCCATCTGATATTTTAAAGCTACAAATAATAAGTTTATTTTATAATTATTCTTTGATTATTATTTATAGAGGGGTTAGAATAAAAAAAATAAAATTATGTGTCTATAGTATAATAAATTGATTAAGTAATACGCAAGGATGAAAAATGTAAGAGAAAATATAGTAAATTGTAAATATACAACGTGATATAGGGTATAGCTGCGAAGAATACGATTGCTTGGGGGATCGTATAGTGGGTGAGTAAGTGTACCCAAACTTTGGGGTAATAAAGACGCTCCTATATATAAATAAAAAATTAAAGGTCGCACACGTGGCAGTAAAGTTTTTAGTATTAAAACGATGAAAAAGTTACTTTTTTTTTTCTTTTCTTTTACCTCTAGGCTGAAATTAACTTTTTTAACCACTTTGTGTGTGTATGTGTGTGTGTGTGTGTGTGTATTATAAAGAAAAGTTCTTTTCTAAATAGTTTCTCTTTTGTTCCTTCTATGTAATGTTGCAAAATTAAAAAAATTATATAACAATGGTAATACTCTTTGAAGAACATATTTCAATACCGTTTCCTCCTATATTCCATATATTCCTATATTCCATGTATATATTGTATACACAAATATAATGGAAATATTCACAATATAAAATTTATAAAATGTTATGTTATGACCAATGGTCAACTTATTACTAAAATAAGTTGACCATTGTGTGTGTTCATTATATATATATATATATATATATATATATATATATATATATATATATATATATATATATATATATATATATATGTGTGTGTGTGTGTGTGTGTGTGTGTGTGTGTGTGTGTGTGTGTGTGTGTGTGTGTGTGTGTGTGTGTGTGTGTGTGTGTGTGTGTGTGTGTGTGTGTCTGTGTCTGTGTCTGTGTCTGTGTCTGTATAAATTCAGGATAGAGGACACCAACGCCTATCAACTAAGAAATCGTTAAACCAATGGTACGGTCTTATTTGCGGTAAAATTAATTTTAATACTGCTTGTAGGGATGCAGAAATGTAGTAAATGCATTTACTTGTTAGCTTTATTTTGATATCATAACTCACTTTTTATTTGTTTTTGTTTTTTAATGAATTAGCACCTATAACTCATTCTAAAATTTTAAGAGAAGCTTCAATTTTCCCCAGGATGATTAGGAGTGAATAGTTGAGTTAAACCGATCTTCTTCTACCTCATCCTAAAATTTCAAGTCCCAGAGGAAAAAAAATAGTTTTAAGGTATTTTCAGATGTGAAAAAGGATTTTCTCGGTATTACAAAATCCCTCAACCTAGTTTGCGGCAGTTAAAAGTGGACGTTGAAGCTTTATATTTTATTTTGTGTGTTTTTAAATTTTAAAAAATATATAGTTGACTGCTTAATATTTTACCCTTTCATGAATTCATAGCAGGGAAATGTGCGTGCTTTAACTTCAATAACGTTTTTACCATGAATGAATTTTGCTCTCTTGTGTTTGCCTAAGTACACCCGCTTGCTGCTGTTGCTCTCTCTCTCTCTCTCTCTCTCTCTCTCTCTCTCTCTCTCTCTCTCTCTCTCTCTCCCTCCTTTTTTCTTCTCTCAAACCCTTTTTAACGCATAAAACGTTTCTCTAGAAAATCAAGTCAACGAAATTTCCCTTGTGAAATAGCATACTTTCATTTTGTGATGCATTGTATCATCGTATGAAATAATCCAATAAAAAATAAATAAAATAAAAAATATTGTGATTCACAGCAAATCTTTGAAATCAGAAATGCAATTTAAATTTTTCTGAAAAATAACGAGAACTAATTTATATTTATAAATATATTTTGTTATAATCAACTGAACTATAATCAAAGTAATCATGAAAATATGAAACAACAATTTGAAGTATACTGTCCGTATAATTATTTCTCATGTTTAGGTAGAACATTTTATTCAACACAGCATCAGTACTTTGTTAGCATGAAAGGATTTATGGCTCAAAGTTTAAAAGTCATGGTAATATTTGCGTGTATAAGCACCACTTTGTATCGCGGTATAACTGAAGAATGCTAGTGTATGAAAAATCAATATCATGCTCTCTCTCTCTCTCTCTCTCTCTCTCTCTCTCTCTCTCTCTCTCTCTCTCGTAAACTTCCAAAATACCCCCAGCTAGCTCACTTTTCATTTTTTCATTTCTACAAGCAGATCAAATGTAAAGTGTTGTCATCATATTTTCATTGAGCATATTATAATTCAATGAAAATATATAATTTGTTGTTTTACATATTTATGATGTACGTTGTTATAAATTCTAAAAAAAAAAAGAGATCTAAATTCATAACGTATATAATAATACGAAGTTTCAGAGGGGAATTACGCACGTTAACAGCAGCATTATAAATTTTAAACATGATATGATGCAAATTGATGTTAAAATCCAGTGCGTGTAGCTAATGCTGTACACTGTACATTGTTGTGCAAAACTCTGATATCCTCTATCAAAGTTATTTTGCGTTTACTATAACATTGTATGCTACGTTTACGTTGTATAAATTTGATAATCAATTTCTATATTATGATCACGTTGTATATTGTTTCAATGGTTTCAAGCTATAAACACTCTTATTTTATTATGGTTCTCGTGTAATTCAATTACACAGTTACGTTTCAAAAGACAAGCACATCAAAATTTCAGATTAATATTTTTATAAATAATGTTAATTTTGAAATTAAATTATTTCTCCTATAGTATAGTAATATATAAAAAAAGAAGAAAAAAGTGTTATTTTCATGATATTAGGTGTTATTTTTTTTTCACTACATTTTATTAATTTTGTTAATGGAGTCAACTTACCATAAAGCAGCGACATGTGACGCAGAATACGGCGCCTTGGCTCTCAAGACGAGGATGCCACGTGCTTCCTACGTGGTATTCCGATCCACCAAATCGACACGTGTCACCAGACGTCGTAACTTCTGTGTTTTCAGACTTCATTACGTCACCATTCACATCGGCTGCACACCAAAAATTTGAAACACATCGGTTAGGATTGTCTCAAAAAATATTATAAAATATTAATCACATTAGTCACTATATATGAAGCTGCATTATTGTAAAAAGCTCGTCATAATAAGTAACAATCACACATTTATTTTACTTCTCGTTTCTATATTTAACAAAGAAGTAAATATACTTACCGTTTAAAGCAAAGAAATCGCAATAAAAAAAACAAAAAAAACGTATCACCTGTTTTAACTTAATATATATAGCGTCACATAATAATATAATGTTGCTCAAATAAATGTTAGAAAATGCAGCAGATTTATTTTAGTTAATGATAACATTCTTTAGTTTTTAGAATATGAAAAATCCAACAAAATCTTTAACTAACTATATCTGTAGTCTATCGCAAGCTCCTTGAATTTAAAATTGTCATTATTGTTGTTATAATGTAACTTTATTTCAATGGATTTATGCATAAATTCTAAATTTATAAGAAAATCCATAATACACCAATACCATTAATAATAATAATAAATATTTATTTAAGGCACATAAAGAGCTTTTCCAACCCTATATGAACCTCCTTGACCATAACATATGCCATAATATAATTATACATATAAAATCATCATTTGACGTATACAAAACAACATACCAATTACCACCTTTTAGGTGGGCACTGGATCATACTGATGAAATTTTAACTAAATCTTGTTGTATAGAATACTAATTAATATTGCCCCCCTTAATATATACCAATAATATACCTATAAATTAATATTATTCATTTTGGAGAGGAGAAAGAAAAATGTTTTCAGGGATTAATAACCTAAAATTTACACGTTGAGAATAATGAAGTTCGTAAACCGTGTTCGATTGCTCCAAAAAAAATGCGCAATTTCATTTAAAAATCATTATAGGTGATTGTCATTTTGTGTGTGTGTGTGTGTGTGTGTGGTTTGGGGCACATAAAACAAGGTTTACGAACATAATTGATAAATTGATACATTTGTTTGTGTTTTATAGTAAATTTCCTGTTGATTTTTTGGCTATTCTTTATAAAAAGCATCTGTAAGAATACACCGCTTCGTTAGAGTAATCTATGATTACTCTAGTCTCTAAGTAAGATTTGTATCTCAGGTATTATGTTTTTTCTTCTTCTTCTTGTAATATATTGTGTAATGTATTCATTGTATTGAGAATTAAAGATTTTATCCCCTTGACTCTAAAATAATAAATCAAAAATGCACATTAATGATTAATGAGAGATAAATAAGATTAGAATAATTCATTTCATTAATGTAACATCAAGATATCATATAACTCCAAAAATAACATCAGAGTAACGTTATTTCAAATAACAAAAGTTCATACAATCCATTTCAATGTTATTTATAGCTATTTATTGTACGTATATTTTTAAATGTAAATTTTAATTCGTGACTTTGATTTATTTTCCTGAAAAAATAAAATAATATAGCTTTTATAAAAATATTTATTATATAAATCAAATCACAGTAATAAAAATAGGAAAGAGGTAAAACAAAAAGTACATAAAATGTACTATATATATATATATATATATATATATATATATATATATATATATATATATATATATATATATATATATATATACATATATATATATATACATATATATATATACATATATATATATATATATATATATATATATATATATATATATATATATATATATATATATATATATATATATATAATAAAAAAGCTCACAAAGGTCAAACATTTTGCTGGAACGAATAGATTTTTATTTCCTTATATATATATATATATATATATATATATATATATATATATATTATACATGTAGGCATGTAGGAAGAAGTTTAAATTCAAGTATAATAGTGATAAGTTGATAAGTAACATTTTTATATTATATAAATATATAAGTAATATAAGTAATAGAAATTTTCAAACGTCATTAAAGTTTGATTTACTTTAAAATATTCAGTGTGTGTATGTATATTACACACTGAACACTAAATATTTTTACGTAAATCAAACTTTAATGACGTTTGAAAATTTCTATTACTTAAAAATAAAAACAATAACGCTCATAAGTTTATGTTCGTGTAAAAATAAATGAATAGATGAATTAGATAAATATGTATACAGTTTACACGACACGAAAGAAATTTATATTTATTACTTTTAACAAAAATTAATTGTCCTATAATAATCCATCTCTTCTAATATAAACATAAAAAAAAGACAAAAAAAAAGACAAAATTCATAAAGTACGACAATCTCGTTAAGGTAGAATAAAAAGGTAAAGTAATGTAGGGTATAAATACCAAGTTTTTGGAGTTTCAGTTGCTATAATTCGGAAATTGTCTAACAAATTCAAAACAATTTTAGTCCTACGACCTCTCCTAAGCAAAAAATGTGATTTTTTCAACAATTTTAACAGTTAAAAGAAAAATAATGTAATTAATTATTATTATTTTTGCTGTTTTTTAAAAAAACAATTAAAATTAACTTGAGACATGTTACTAATTCATTATTTTTACTGAGTGTGTGTGTGTATTGTAAATTTCAACCAAGGGTTTGTTTGGGGGGGGGGGGGGGACCTTTTTATCTTACCTTTATTGACAATATTTTAGAAACTTGATTTAATTACAATTATTTCATTTTACTAATACGTTCATAAAAAAGCTATAGTACAATAGTGAACATTTATTTGTAAGACAAAATGCATTTTAGGAGTTTCGAGAGCATAAGGTAAAACCTTACAGTCACGTGCTGCATTTTTATTTTTATTATTTTTTCACATCACAAGAATTTTTTACGAGAGCCATTGGATTTATTTTATTTTTTACCCTTATTCTTTTTGGTTGAAGCCTTTGAAGCTCTTCTGTCACTGACCTACTCTAAGGCGGTAGAGTTTTGTTATCCATGTGCTCAGACTTACAAACCTTCTTGCAACAAATAATCACACACAATTTTATAAAAGCTTTCTCTAAACACGTATAATATTGTATATCAACATTATACACACTTCAAACCAAAAACACTTCTTTATTAAAGAAGATGTATTCAGAAAAAAAGTTCCTTTCTCTCCGATTTTATTATTATTATTATGAAAATATGAAATTAATGGAATTACATATTGTCTCATATGGAGCAGGTGTTGCCATGCATTAAAAATAAATAACCTGAAACTTGAAATCATGCATGAAAAGAAAAGAAAAAATCATTGTTATTCCACCATATTTAGACAGTTAAAAGACTATTCTATAACATGAACCCGTTCAAAAATTTAAATAATATTTTTATCCTACATTTTAATAATATAATAATAAAAGGATGTCATTTTATTAACTCTTTTTAAAGTTCAGATAATTCACAGTAAAAGTGTTGTTCTCCGCGACATTATTGTTTTCTTATGTCTCGAGTGCAAGACATGAGATGTTAAATGCCGGGGGCTCTGTGCTTTGTTTTTAGTCGCATCGTCTGTCAGTCAGTACATACGTATGAGTACTACCCCACTATGTATACTACTAGCCATTATTTAAACCACCATCATTTACGCATTATAGTTTTTAATATGATTCAATTCTAGTAATTATAGAAAATTATTTTATATCTTAACAGAAATTCATAGAACTGATTTTGCATTAAATGCATCACCAAAAAAATGTTTTTGTTTTTTTCCTCGTTTCGTGTTCTTCTAAGGATTTTAAAAATGTTTAAAATTTATTGATTGTGAAGAAATAAAGCATAATTTATATATTTGCAAATGTGTTTTGACTTATTTTATATATAAAAAAATGCAATTGTATGACATTATGTACATTACGAATAAGGAAAAAAATAGAAATGGAATGCAATTGGTTGGAAATTTTGCCAACAGGAAGATTCATCATTGTACTCCTTGTAATATGCGGAGAGATACACACACTGCAACTTTTCTAACCTACATTTTTTTTCAGACAAATTTGGGTTCTGTCCAAATGTAGGGACATAATAATAATAATAACAGTAATAAATAAACTCTCCATATAAAAATGTCTTTGTTTTCCATCAGAAAGTATATTTTAAAAAATGTTTAATTTAACTGTAACATTATAATCATTGTGTCTCAAAAATCAAATATATGTAATGGTTGTTCAATGCATCTTATCGCAGGATTAGAAAACTTTAAAAAGCAGCACAAAATACAATATACGACAATTAATATTACAAATGCTACAAATAAAATGTTTTTATTTTAAATACACTTAAAATAATACATACTTATAATACTTATTTTTAATACACACACACATATTTCATTTGTATGATTTGTAATATTAATATTTGATATATTTTATATGTATGAAAAAAATTAGAGTTCTAGAATTTTACTTTCAATAAATTTGTAAGTAAAACATTATAAAATTAATTATGTCTATTTGTTTTTTTCCTAAATTTTATATATTTTCTGTGTTTATTATTATTTTCATCTTATTTTTAAATAATGTAATTTCATGTTTTTAAGAGGTTTCTAAAATTTTAGCTCATAACCAAGTATAAGGTTTATTTTTTTGCAACTTTATAAATAGCTATATAAATAATTCATAAATTGTAAATATAAAATTTTACAGTGCATGGTGTATAATAAAATTAAGATTGTTAATGTGTATGCAAAGTTCAGTGCTGTAAAGAGTGGATTTTTTTTAGTCCTACTTTAGCTATAACTTTGCCCCAGGTGGATTTTAAATTAGGATTAACGTGGGTAAAATGTTCAATTAAAAATATAACTGCAATTTTTTTGGAAAACAACAAAAGTTTTCTCTTTTCTGGCAAATATTAAAACTCTTGTTTATTTCTTCATACTAAAAAACCAAAGAAAAAACAAACGAACAACAATTGTATTTTATATAAAGGTTAGGCTTTACATATATGTATAACATAACATAACCTCATACTTATATATATATATATATATATATATATATATATATATATATATATATATATATATATATATATATATATATATATATATATATATAATTTTTAACCTTAAAAATGCTGTTTAAACACTTTTCGCCAATAATATAAAAAATACTATTTAGTAAATAAGAATCTTTATTGACCCAGGCAGTTCATATAGTAACAATAATGCATGCTAAAAATAAAAAAATTAGAATTATATAGGTGTATCTAAAATTTATGCTATAATATTTGATAGAACTCATATTTTGTGCGGGATTATCATTTTTATTATCATTTATTATTATTTTTTTTTTTTTTTTGTCTTTTCTAGATACGATGAATTTTTTATGTATTATAAACTAATCAATCGTTACATTTTTTTCTTCAACTGAAGTTTTATATCTTAAAGTTTATAACAAATAGTTTGTACAAAAGTTACACAACTTTTTAGATCTCTAGCATCATGTTTCTATAGTAAAAATTCTAACCTCTTACGAGAGAGAGAGAGACGTGGAGACGTGTGTCAAAAAATGACAAGCAGCCGTGATTGTGTGGAAATCCACTGCGTTGACAAATTATTATGACTATGTCTGCTCACTTTTTATAGTCGTCATGTAAATAAATGGCAGGCTCTGAAATGTTGAAAGACGTACATAAAGTATAAGTAGCGCAAACTTTAGAGACTTTTTTTCATTGCTTCTTTTTGCACTTATAATATTCCATTACTCAACTTTATATACTATAGATACGTATAACTGATACGCTAAGTTTTTTAGGCTTACGAGGAACGTAAAAGTGTATTTACTATTAAATAGTAAGATATACAAACGATATGACGCAAGAACGTATTATATATATATCTTGCTCGCTTCTTTTTATTATTATTCTAACTTTTAGCACAAAAATCGTTTACTTCATATTTCTCCGTTGTGAGAAGTCTTTAGAAAAAAAAATGCTTTCACGGTCACTTACAAACAAGAGTTTTTTTTTTTTTTTTTTTTTTTTTGCTTCACTTTATACGAACGTTGCCTAGACATCCATTGCAGGCTGACAATATTTATTTTCTATAAATTTCACTTTTTGTGTGTGTAATATATTGTTATATTTTAGTATTTTGTAGCGTTAGTTGTACGCTGTAGTACTCACTATACGTTCTCCACTAGTTGTTTATTATGTTTTACTTGTGACTGTAAGAGCGCTTCCATGTTTTCGTCTGTTAAATGTTGACAAGTGTCCCCACAATTTCTTATTTTTGCTTTTCCAAAACTTCCTTTTACAACTCAATATCTTCTCTCTCTCTCTCTCTCTCTCTCTCTCTCTCTCTCTCTCTCTGCTTTTTTCTCTCTATACACTCAGCGAGCCAAAAAAATTGCAGCTTGACTTATATAAAATATAAAGTGTAAAATGTGTTTACACAAATTTTTTTTAAGTTCAATTAGGTTATTGCTATTTTTAAAAATCCTGAATTTAATTTTCCTCCGATTTCAGCAAAACATTCAAATGAACTAACCTAAATACTCGTTCTTTTTTTCTATTATTACTATGAGCTCATAGAAAAACATGAATATAATGATACTAGAACAGGATCTTCATCGTAATATTTTAATTGTTTCTCTCACTCTTTCTCTCTCTCTCTCTCTCTCTCTCGTGCTAATAAGCATTTAAAATCTCTATACCTATTTGTAAAAATCATTAGAATATTGTTATACAGATACATAATATACTTTTTTTTAGAACACTTTTTTTTAGAATATTGTTATACAGATACATATACTTTTTTTTTTTAAGAATGCTAATATTTATAATATTTTAACATTAAATTGAACAATGGAATTATATATTTTATCATTGAATTTACTATTTTACTTTTTTTTTTTTTTTTCATATCAATGACGATATATATATATTTAATTCAAAAGAAAATTTTTTTTCAAGGGTTGTTTAAAATTTTTATTGTGTATTTTACAATACTCCAATTATAATAATATTCATAATAAATTATAAGTTTCCATTAATATTATTAAAACAAACAAATCTATTTTACGAATTAATCATATAAAAAAATACAACAATATACGCATTGTTTGTGCGCACATACGTCCACCCACCCCACAAATAAATGCCGCGCGCCTTTTCCTAGCTAAATAATTTCATTAGGAAGATAATTTGATTTTATGCTAAGCTCTTTATAGCAATGCGGACTGTAGCAAGCTACTCTAATTTAATAACTGTTTTAAAATTAATTGTAACTTTGTAGCTTTATTTTTTTTTATAAATTATATACAAAAAAAATAATTTAAATAAAAAAATAATAATTAGTTCAAAGTTTTATCGGTACTTAAAATATATATATTTACGTGGTACTTTTATATAATAATAAAAAAAAGTTAATACACTTATGTTTCATTAATTATGCTGCAAGTATCAATATAGATTCTTTTTAAATAATGATTCAATCAGAAATTCTGTTGCTTTTCAGATAAATTTGATTGTCTGTTTTGCGACGAGAAAGCAAACTTGAAAAGTTTAAACGTGTAATCGAGCAATAAGCTTGCATTAGTGCTGACTTCTGGCTGACAATATACATTATTTCCTTTCGACAAAAATAAAACAAACAAAGACGTAGGGTTGAGAAAGATAAAAACTGCTAGAAAAATAAGAAGGAAAAGAAAATAATTTTTAGGTCTGACAGTCAAGTACCATATTAAATTTCACATTTGTAGTAGTTTATAATGCAGTTAGTAGTAGTTAGTAAAACAATTAATACACATTTTAATGTACTTTAATAGACAATTATATAATCCATTATATAATTATCAGACCGTAATTAATTTAATAAAATTTATATACTACATAACATAACTAATAAATCTGATACAAAATATGAATATTTTTATTATAAAATAAATCTAATGTAATGAAACTCTGCAAAATTTTCAATTAAGCTAAATAACCTCTTTTTCTCCCCCCACCCTCGTCTTTTGTATTCCTCATTTTAGTTTTTTTTTTTTTTTTCTTTCTTTATTAGTACCAGAACTATTTTATTTGTTCTAGAAGCTCTGAATTTTTATAATACCTTTCTTATTATTTTCATTCATTGATTAAACTTGTCATGCTTAAAACTTGTGTAACATGAAATGTATATTCTAAAATTAGTGCGGACATTATATGGTTTGTGATTGGAAAATTCAAATACATATATTGGTAATTTTAACCTCTTATTTATAGCTCTAGACTTTCAGCTAATAAAGCCTATTTGTGACTTAAGTTTACTTTTTACACATTAAAAAAAAAAAAAAAAAAATCCCTCACACTTAGCGTTCTTCGTGAGCCATATTAAGTCACGTGATATATTATATATGGCAAATAAGATAATTTAGAAGAGAAAAGAAGAACAACAACAACAAAAACAAGAAAAATAGTTTTAACTATACAGCTAAATTTAGAAATAAAAATATGCACTTCTGGTTACATTGTACAGACTTTAAAAAGCGTTCAATAAATTTTAACGGTTTAAAAATTCTGCATTTGCATAATTAAATCAACTATCAAACGTGCTAAATGGCAACTAAAGAAATTGTGGCGTAATAATTGAATCAATGATCAATTTGATTTGTTTTTTTTATCATAATTTAAAGTTTTGAAAATAATATTAAAAAAAATTGCTTAGAAATATTTTTTTTAGAAAAATATAAATATTAAAATATATGTCATTCGTTTGTAATAAATATAATCTATAACTATGCTTA
This sequence comes from Ecdyonurus torrentis, assembly GCA_949318235.1. Taxonomy (NCBI): domain Eukaryota; kingdom Metazoa; phylum Arthropoda; class Insecta; order Ephemeroptera; family Heptageniidae; genus Ecdyonurus; species Ecdyonurus torrentis. Next base: position 11,005,387 of record OX439128.1, on the reverse strand, counting down.
TTTACATTTTGTAATATTTTAATGCAATGGATTTAATTGCATGGAATTGCAATACTTTTGAATGGAGATTGCATGCAGATAAATGACAATTGAATTTTTCTTAAAAATTTTACACTATCTGGATACATAAGAGTGCTTGATTGAGTTCGAATCTTAGACCATATCTCTTGCATTAAAAATAATCAATTCAACGAACGTTGTGTTACTAAATATGTTTAATAACACTTTCAATAACTGCTTTTAAACACATACTCTTCTAGTTTAAAAATTAAAAATTATTTTGAATGAATGCACAGAAAAAGGCATAAAATGTTTTTAAAAAATACAATAAACTTACTGTTAGTACGTGTACATTTTTTTTTTTATTTTTTTTTTTTTTTTTGCGGGGTTAAATTAAATTGTAAATATCTGTGAAAGTACTGTATAGTCTACGCACTAATAAAACCTTTTTGCTTTTTGTTAAATTTTTTTCCCTGGCAAAGTGCCAATAAAAAAGTGAAGTAATTTACAATTGATTGTTGCGTGTAGAAAAGTGAATAATAACATTTGAGCCTGTAGCCAGACATACAGAGGCCCATGCAGTGCTAATATAACAGATACCAAGTAAGTGCCAAGCGAGCGAGCGAGCAAGCAAGCAAGTAAGCAAATAAAGTATGTAATGTACACTCACCACTGACGAGGGCGACTAGAAGATAGCACGTGCTCAGAAAGTAGACAAAATTTCCCATCGTCATCTCTGTGTGAGATAACGAATATCGATGATTAGTTTGACATTTGATGATGTTGTAATAAGTTTTTGTGATAACAAAAGTTATGTATACTCACCGCGAAGTCTGGGCTGGTGAGTAAGTGAGTGAGCAGTACGAAGGAGAGTAGACGATGCCGGTTGCTAGAGAAGTGGAAGACCGCTTAAATATCCCTCATAACCTGTTGCCTTTGCGCATGCGACACATACCTCGACCCTTCACCCGCCAATAGCTGTCAGATTGAGGCGCACTACTCAGGCGCACCGTACCAAGCCCAACATTTTTGACCCATCACTTCGCTGCTGCAATTTTTTATATATAACCTGAAAAAAAAATTAATAAAAAAATAAAAAAAATTATGTGTTGAAAAAGTAATGTTATATATTTTCTTTGTTGTTGACGTCATACAATTTGGCATGTAGTCACGTGATTTGGCGAGACTATTTAATGATCTTTGACAAGAGAATAAAGTCAGCACAAAACAAAATTACGTTAGATATTTTGAAAGAGAAAAGGGTGGGGAACGGGGAAGCTTTTCTTATTCATGAAAATAAATCCAATTTTTCTCTCATAGTAATTTTCTGACAAAAAAGATAAGAAATTTCATAAAGCTTAAGATAAATTAGATTTTTTTTTTTTTTTTAGTTGTTTGAATTACTGCACGAGATTTATGGTTTACTATAGAAGTAAACCAAACCAAAAGTAATCATGTCTCTGAATTTTGCTAAAACGCATTAGTAGTTCATTAGTCGTAATTCTACTCATTAAAATGATTTTGTGCTTATGTACATGTAATTTATTAAAAATTTAAGTCAAATTAGAACTCACAGGTTACAGACAAAATAAATTATAGTTAATGCAAAAATAGTACATAAAATATTTTTATTTCAGTCTCAATAATTTTTTGCAGGTATCCTGCAATGACGCAACCCGCGTAACTTATATAACCAAAAATAAGTATAACCTGTCAGGCGCTTCAATAATGTGGCAGAGTAAATTCTAATAACATAAAGATGCATTTTGCGAGTACTGCTATTCGCCAGCGTGCTTTTTATTCCTTTATTTTATTTTTTAATGGTCCATTGCATGTGCAATATAAACTGCAAGTATATCGCACAATAGCGTACAGTACGTAACATATAGCACATAAAACAAAATGTAATTAAACTTTTATACTGCTACATTCTACGCCAGTGAACTAATATTTCGTAATCACACTATTTTACAATACGGTTTATTGCAAAATATACTTCTTCTACATCACAAACCTACTTTTTTCTTATTTAATATATGTATTTTTAAATTTAATGTTCATTTTAGGTTACACACACATATATGTGTATATATATATATATATATATATATATATATATTATAATATTACGTTGATATACTATAACGCAGTTTTTAGTTTTTATTACATACTTTTATATTGTGTATGAATTTTACCGTGGTTTATATCAGTCGAAATATTACTTGTTATAAAAAATATTTATGACGTTGTATTTTCTAGTAATAACTCAACAATAAAAATTGTAAGCTTTTTTTATTAACCTGATGTAATTACATACTTATATGTAGTATACATAATCAAATACATAAATGATTTTTTGACCATATATTTATAATGTTTAATACTTTTTTGGAAATATTTATATTTATTATTAAATAAATAACATAATAATAACTTTTAATTTAATTTCCTATTGAATTATAAACTAAATTTTAATTTATAAAATCAGTCACTGTGGATTTCCCATTTATACACAAAATTTTATATAACGGAGTGTATAAAAAAATAAAATAAAATATATTATTAAATATTTAGGGGAATTCCGATTCCGTTACTGCGTTGTACATTTTGTTCCCTTTTTATTCTAGCGTACTTTTATTTATTTATAGGTTTTTGTAAGCATCAGGGCTGATTTATTTGATGCAAAACTAACAAATTGTAGCTCCATATATGCTTGATGAAAATAAATCAATGTGTTACACACACTTTGTTTATTTACAAATAAATTGAAACTGCAATTCCTGCTTCAAAATGATTACTCTAATCAGAAACATTTACCAACTCAATAGATAAAAGTATGCAATATAATTAATTTTAAATAAAACTAATATATAGAGAAAGAGAGAGAGACAGAGAGAGAGAGAGAGAGAGAAATGTGTATATTCCATTTTTATTATAGGATTGACATTTTACTGCTAGATTATTTAGATATATGAATAAATAATGATACCCTTTTTTTGTGAATGGTGTTTGGGCTATTTTAATTTAATTGATGTGCACAAAGAATGCTATAACAATTTTGATGACGTCATTGACCACCACCTTTGCGATGGTATTCATGGAATGAATGAAAAGGAACAATAATGATGAATTAAAATTACTAACAAAAGTCGTTTTCGTCATTAGGGTATACTCTGATGATTTATTGATCGTTTACGTCATACTATTCTTTTCTTATTATATTATTTTGTATTATATATATGTATAATAGTAAGAGATAAACAAGAAAATTATCTGAAACATAATAAGTAATAAAAAAGTTATATTTTTTGCTTTATATTTTATGTATGCGTAGAATAAAAAGAAGCATTAAATTCAATTGGCATTATTAAAATAAAAGTTACTTTTAATTAATAATTATTTAAAATAAAAATTCTTTAAGTATTATTGAATATAATAATCTTTTATATCCTTTTGTTTTATTATAAATACAAAAGAAGAAAACTAATTACTAATTCTTTAATTTCTTTGTATTTTTAAATCCAAAATTAAAAGTAATCAAACAATATGAGTCTAAAATTATTTTTAGTCTTATTTTTATACCTATTATTATTTATGAACTTTTTTTTTTTGTTGTTGTTGTAAGTTATACTATCTATCATATATTTAAAAAATTTAGTCACCAAGTTAATTTACATGATTATGAACTGTTTGGTTAGTTTCTTCGTATAAATAAAGAATACACTAGTATGTTCTATCGTATATACACACTTATAGAGGTTTAAAGAGGGATGTATCGTGGGGAGGGATAGCAATAAAAATAAAAATGAATTCTGACATGGAGCCAAATTCTACTGTTGCCATCATGATTCTTACAATATACCCACTCTTGTGATAGACAGCTTAAAAAAACAACGCAGTACCATTATCATGACGCGGCATTGCAAATTTTTTGTCATTTACATAATTTAATTTGTAAGTTGATTGAATAAAAATTATTTATGATTAAAATTACAATTTTACCATAGTTTTTAGACTACAGTAAAATATATTTGGAGGTGGGATACATTTTTTTGTAAAAACTGGTTTGCGTACTGAAATTTTAATAAATTCTCGAAATTATAATATTTTTTATAGGCAAAGAATTTTTAATTCATGTAACATTGGTAATATGTCGTAATAATTTAGTTGTATTCGATAAAGTTTTAGGTTTCTATAAGCACCAGGACCATTGCATTTTATTATTGGTTATATAATCATAATGGATTAATAAGTAATTGCAACATGTGTTATCGTGTGTTATGCTCTTGCATATGCCAGTGTGTCATAACTCATGCAAGTAAAACGGTAGGACAAGTAGTGTTTAGGCTTGTCAAGTCTCCAGTCAGTCCTGGCAGTAGTGGTGGTCACCCACGCCAAGTCAGAGGTATTTCGGAACGGTTTACCAACACACTTCAGCTCATTAATTTCTATTAAATCATACGTTGTTGAGTTTATCCTGTTTTGTGGGATTTAGATCTCATTCTCATTTAATAATATATTGACAATAAAAAGACAAATTTTAACAATTGAAATGTTTTATATTAATTAAATTTTGTTTTAATATTTTGAATGTGTTCATGAAATTTTTAGTGCTTTTAGATGGATATTGCGAGCAACTAAATTTATTGCACTTTATTTAAAAAAAAATACTGCATCATTTAACATAATATATTGTTGGTATAGGACTACAGGAGATAACTTTTTGTATAGGGCCAAATTTTGCTCATCTTTTAGTTTACTTAAAATGTATTATAATAAAATTTTATATATTATTAATTATCCAATTCAAAATTATTTAGTTCTTGTTACCGATGCTGACATGTCACCAATCAGATGCGCATGGAAAAACTACAGGAAACTATATTAATTTACATTCTTTACCATTTGCGAGACCATTCTTTATGCACGTTTTGTTAAATGTGAAAGCTGAACAGAAGAGAACAATTTAAATGAGGTTATTCACCTTATTACTTGTTTTGAGGTAATCAAATATTTAACGATAATTTTCAACCTAATTAGAATTCAATAAATTCAATTTGAACTGGATTTAAATACTACAAAAATTTTAATCTACGTCACTGTATCTTTTGACTATATAAACTACGAAATCACGTATAGTTCGTCGTAATAGATTCATGATAATATTTACACGTATAATGAATGACCAAAGGCGGAATATTCCAAGAACTAATATTGTATGTATACATACATCACAATGCACACACAAACATGCAGTTACATATTATAATGTAAGGTCTACCATGTTTGATTTAGCTTTAATGGATTCTAAGAGCTCTGTATGAGTATGATTTTCTTTCCTGCTAATAACATCTTGTGTGATAGATCAGATAGATTATCTGCAATCAGCTGCGAGCATCGTTAAATGCCACGCAGCTGCCTCCATTGTCGCCTCCGCGCGAGCTACAAATCTACCCGGCCCATCCTGTCCACCTCCGCATCTTACTGAAAGTTCACACATGAAAAAAATAGAATGTCATTTGTAAAATATTACAAACTGTGAAAATTAATAGGAAAAAATGTCATAAAATAATGTGTCTTTTAATGAACAGAAAAATTTGTTAGACGTCTCGTTTTTCTTGAGTTGTTCCTGTATTTTTTTTATAGCAAATTTATAAATTTATAAATTTATATATTTATTTATATATAAACATATATACATCATGTATATATATATATATATACATCTCTCTCTCTCTCTCTCTCTCTCTCTCTCTCTCTCTCTCTCTCTCATTTAATGAAATAAGTTTAAAATGGTATATGTACTTTGTATTTTCTTAAATTATATATATATATATATATATATATATATATATATATATATATATATATATATATATATATACATATATATATATATATTATTTACAAAGTACATATAACATTTTAAACTTATTTCATTAAATGAGAGAGAGAGAGAGAGAGAGAGAGATGTTTCGGATTTGATTGGTGAATTTGTATTTAATTAAGTGCTGCCATTGCTAATTGTATGCAGTATGCTTTTACCTATGAAAATAAAACGCTTTTTGTTATAAAATTTAAGAGTAGCTGCAATACACGGAGCTCCAAAACTACCCATAAGGTATCCTGGTGCGTATGCAACCAGTTGGTTACATCTGTCACGCGGGTTGCGGCTCCACTTTTTATAACGTGATGGGGGAATTCTCTATTTTCTGTTTATGATGGTCGATTGAATTGCTGGAAAATGTATGATGTATGAATTTTACCAATAAAACCCCTTTCAATTTGAATTGAACAACTTTTGCAGATGCAAATTATTTGTATAAAATAATAATAATGGTAAAAATAAAAAGAATAACTTCCTAATTTTATTTGTATTTCTTTTGATTCCTTACTGTAGTTTTTAGTTACTTATTTAACTATTTAATTTTATATTTAAAAAATATTTGGGTTGAGGTGAATGGCAAGATTTCGTAATACTCCTGAATCCTCTACATGTTTGATTTCTGTATTTGTATTTCATAAACTAAAATAAAATATCCCTCCCTCCCACCTTCAAAGTAAGTTTCTCATTAAGAGTTTACTATTTGCATCGTTATATCCTATTATAATATAACTTAAACCTAATAACAAAATAATTTCATTCAAATTTTGTATTTATTAGTTATAAAAGATAAATGATGATTATATCAATTTCTTTTGTTACATTATTGAAAAAGCAGTTTTTTCATTTATAAATATATATCAATAAAATTTCATTGTCCAGCATATTTTTCTAAATGATTTATATCCATCTTTAGCCATTCAACGTCGTAAAAATGAAACAAAAAGTGTTTGGAAATTACATTCACAATAAAAATGAGCAGACAAAGTAGATTTACACATTAAATCCACCTACACAACAATAATAATTTCATTGATAGCTTTCACTTGTATTTTATCAATGGACGGAGACTACATGTCATTTTTCTATACCCTGGAAAAAATCCCACCCATAAAAATTAATATCCTTTCTAGTAGCACAAAAATTGCAATAAAAATATATCAAGAAAAAGACGGTGGAGGCACGTCCAATCATTAATGCTGCTACTTATAGATTTTCTATATATATATATATATATATATATATATATATATATATATATAAATACATTTTTGTCTTCTTTTTTTACGTAGGCGTCGAGAGAGTTTCTCATACGTGCAGCTGCGAGCAGTTGTCATTGAAAATTTGTCATTTAGTAATCAGAGATGGGCTGGACTGTAAATTTATCTGGAATTATACGTTTAAAAATAAGCCGTGGAAATTTTCTTATATTCTAGCTGAGGTGAGCGTATCTGTAATTATTAATTTGTCACCTCTATTGTGATTTAATAAGCGTGAAAGCTTTCCTTGTCACACAAAAATAAATTTACTCTCGTGATAGAATACGATAGATATGATATGCCTGATAAAAACGCACAGCCCATAAATTACAATTTTTCAACCTTCTGACAGCATTTTATTATTTATTTATTTTGTTCCACATTGGTATACAGTATATAGTTTACATTAACATATGCATCATATGTTACACTGCATTTGTCTCGGTAATTTTTGAAACTACTAAACACAAACTTACAAATTATTTACAGCTGATGTAATGTCAAACGCCAAGTAAGAGTTTCTTTTCAGATCATCTTCGTCATATTTAATCCAACACATTTTTATTTACGATATAGGTTCAATAAAAGTTCATCAATATATTCACTATCCTCGAACTAAAATTCAGAGAACAATAATAATATACTAATAAATCTTCCTCAATGCACAGAAACTCATCATATAAATCTCTCTCTCTCTCTCTCTCACTCTCTCTCGCGTAGACGTTAATTTAATACATGCAAAACTACGAAAGAAAAATTATATAATTTATTTGCATTATAAAAATAAACAATAACTATATAACTATATCAGCACATATAAAGTATTATCTTTAATTTCAAAGTAAAATGATAACAACGCTTTGAATTATTTTAAATAGCTCATACATATTAATTTGCGTTTCATTTCCGCGGAATAATATATTAATAAAAAGTAGCAATAGTTTTTTTTGTAGTTCTGTATACTGTATAATAAATTTATGGTTTCCACAAAAAGCTTTAGAATGAATTCATTAAAGAAACACATCTAATCAGAGCAAAACTTAAATAATTTATTGTTATATTTTTGCATTATTTTACTATAAATTCAAATGCTAACCAACATAAATGATTATATTGTTTTAGCCATGGCTTTAGCTATAAAGCGCTATCATACATGAAGTTCAATATTTGGCACAGTGAGGCGCCCTCGTCTAGTTGTATAATAATGTAATTTCCGAGATTTGACGTTTTAGAGAAAAATCGTGCTAAATAAAAAATATTATCATAAACCTATAGTATGCTATCCATGAAATTAATTAATAATTATATATATCCAGGAATTTTCTAAACAAAAATGAAACAGGATTAAATATAGGAACAACTATATTTTATTTTCATTACAACAGCTACATTATAATAGCTGCATGGCACACTGAATACCATTAATAGAAAAAAAAACAACTCTTAATCCTAAAACATAAAGGCACATAATTTTGTATTGTTCAATACAGCTGGAATTTTTTTTATATAACTTGCATTAAAACAGTCCTTTTGAGCAATAACAAATTTTAAATCCAAGAATACAATCTCTACTATACTTGCTATGCTTTTTGGTAATATTTTATTTCAAAATGATCATGTTTTTCATTTAAAATATTATAGATGTATATATATATATATATATATATATATATATATATATATATATATATATATATATATATATATATATATATATATATATATATATATATATATATATATATATATATATATATATATATATATTATGCATATAATTTTTTAGTTTTAGAATTAACATATTATCATTATATTTTGACATCTAAAAAGTTATTACTGCTACAATATATTAATATAAAAAAGACTTTGGGTTGTATATAATTATAGAAAAAGAACTATTTTTATCATTAATATAACTAATGATAAAACTAACTACAATAATGATAAACAGAAAATTCAAGCGTACAAGAGAGATTTCCTACCTGAAAAATATGATCAGGTTTTATTGCAGTCAACAAATCATTTCTCTCAAAGTATTGCAAAGAAATCTCAGCACAACAACATTTAATTTTCACAGCATATTTTGTTAATAAAGTGAACACATAATTGAGACTACATTTTGTTTCCTAAAAAAACTAACTAATCCTAAATTTTAAGTGCTAAAAGTATTAAGTATCTATTCAGATTCATACTATTTATTTAATTTCTTCATAGAGATAAAATGCACTGAGAATTCTTGCAATTCAGACTGTATGAGAAGACCACTCCATTGCTTTGCAGTTGCTAAACTACATAACAGAGGGATGGCAGCTGCTGTGCTAGATTGCAGGCAATGAGCGTTTCTCTGCTGCTGTAAGTTCAGGATGCCATACATCAATAATCAAAACAATTCGAGCCTCAGTTCCATTGTGCCAAACTTCATGCTCAAAGCTGTCATCAAACACCAAAAATTTTCCCTCTTCCCAGCTCCTGTAACATAGTAAGAAACATCTATTAGTATTAAGCAGATAAATCACAAACTAGAGCTTCAAAGTAATTATAATAGTAATTAATAAAATAAAAAAGTTAGTATATACTAAATAGATATTGAACAAATTTTTTAAAACTAAAACTAGACTAGTGTGGTTAAGTTAAATATTTTTCTACATTACCTGATTTGTTCTGCTACTCTGATGGCAGTGCCAGGTGGTACTTTAAGTCCAAGGTGAGCTCGTAGCCTACAGTTGGTAGGACCACAGTGAGGCCACACATGAGTGTCAGGTAACATGACACTGAACTTGATTTGACCTCGCTTGCAAGTGGCTGCTGCAGTGAAGGAGGATATCAAACCACATGTAATAGGTGCTCGCTCACAGTTTTTCTGCACTACTCGACCTGTTATAACAATGAGAAGGTTTGTTTAAAAATCTTGTCAATCAATTTAAATGGTGAGACTTTGTTTACCTCTAGAAAAGAATTCAAACTGCCTCCACGTTCCTTTATCTTTTAAATTTTCTGCTTCATCTTCAAAGAACTGCTGTTTTGAGTTCATTAGAGATAAAGCTTCAGCTCGAATATCTCTCCACCTCTCCTCAATTTTCCTGAAAACATGCTTCATCAGTGAGCATTTTATGATGCATGGCTAGGGTCTTGCCTAATACTGACTTACCTAAAGTCAAGTTGATATGAGGTTTGTTCTAATGTCCACCAAGGCCTGCCTGTTAGTCTGTTCACATTGTAAAGAGATCTTTGGTATTTGGAGAGAAAAAGCCCTTGTGCAACACCTTTCTCATAAATCTGGAACACCAGAATGATGTGTTATAAATATCATTTGCAATATATATATTTGTTTGTTATATATATCGTTATATATTAAATGTTATAACCATGTAACCATGTACTAATTGTTACTTAATATAGGGGGAAAATTATATATTTGATACTCGTGAAGGCTGATACATACAAAGAAGTTCAGTGGTACTTTTTAAAGGCGTAGAACACCTTGAACAAAAAAGTTGCGTAATATCCTAACAAACCTGAAAATCAACGTTGATTTGGCCGGAGTCATTGATTCCTAGTTTATTTTCCATTCACAAAATGCCGCTGCCGGTCACTGACGTCACAGCTCGCCTGGTCCACGCGCATGTAAACCGGGCAAACTGTGACGTCAGTGACCGGCAGCGGCATTTTGTGAATTTAAAATAAATTAGAAATCAATGACTCCGGCCAAATCAACGTTGATTTTCAGGTTTGTTTGGATATTACGCAACTTTTTTGTTCAAGGTGTTCTACGCCTTTAAAGATCTATAATAATAATAATAATAAACAAAGATTGTTTTGATTTTCTTCGTAAACCAAAAGATAAAGAAAATGAATTCATTATTTGTATAAGTAAAAGAAAAAAAAAGTTGCAATACCTTTTAACTAAAAGTTTTGATAGAAAAACAAATAGATTAGGAAAAATTAGGTAATGTGTAGCGTAATGAGGGACTCCCCTTTTATTCCCCAAGTTTTTTATTTATATTTTTTATTATTGTATAGGCCTAAATAGAAATTAATTTTTCTTCACATAAGTGCATGTCCATAACTTTTAAATTTATTCTGTAATATTTTAAATATTTTGTACCGTGTGTACCACTAATGTAGGCATTCACAATAAAACAAATATTAATAATAATAACTGAAAAGCCAATAAATAAGTTCTTAAGGTATATATTTTTTGAATACGATTAAAAGTTCTAGGAAGTTAAATAAAACTCACCTCTTCTGCTTCAGAAGAACGTCCTAATCTTGCCAAAGCATCTCCAAGTTGGAAATAAAATCTTCCATCTTGAGTGCCAGGTTCTTCGGACATAATTCCTTCACGTAAAAACCAAACTGCTTCCTTGAGTCTATTTATATTGAATTTCAAAATAAAGCCATAGTGAGCCTATAGAAATAAAACATCCATGGTCAGTTTAATTGAAGTCATTACACATTATCATGCATGTAATTACCATAGCAAATCCATCCTTAGGCCAGCGCTTCAGTACTGTTTCGAGCACCTGTTGTGCGTCCTTGTTACGACTTATAGTCATATACGTAACTGCAAGCTGATTTAGTGGTCCTGCCTCGTCAGGAAATCTGGCAGCAATTTGCTGGTGAACAGGAACTGCTTGCAAATAGAATCCTAAAAATGGATAAGAAATTTATTTGAATTTGCATATTGCTATAAAAACTATTACCAATATATAAAATTATTTTCATAGTATTAAATTAAAATAAATACATTATGGTATACTGTGTATTAATTGTTTAAAAAGCTTTAAATTATTAAACTTGACACCAATAAATCTTAGTTGTATTACATGTGTATATAAATATAGCTACCTCTGAATCTCATCTTAGCAATGCAGTTGTTGGCAGCCTCTCTAAAAATATCCTCTGGCACTTGATGTCCCAGTGAAAGCAATTCTCTATATGCTGTGATCGATTGCTCCAAGTACACATTACTTCTTTGCTTCTCTGCTAGTAACTCCAGGACTTTTGCTTTCCCAAGCAGAGCTCGCACATTCTCAGGGTGCTTCTCCACAATCTCAGAAAATATAGCCAAGGCAGAGGAGGGGGACTATAGGGGATAGGGTGTAGTGTTAGTGTTCCACACTCTCAAACCATGCTTATAATCCCTATCTAGGTTTATTATATGTTAATGTTAAAAAACAAATAATAATAATAATAAAGAACTTATAGTTCAACATTAATAAATTATTAAGACATATCAGGTTTGACCTGATAAAAATAAAAACGGACTAGCAAGCACTCAAAATTGAATTTACAATGTAAATCAATAAGTTGACACATAAAACATAGAAAACATAAACAAAGACAAAACATTAATTAATATGGTTGTTCCAGAAAAAAAAAAGTTTTAAAAAATCAACAACTTTTACAAGCTCTTTACTAAATCTCACAGCCAAGAAAGGTCCATAATGATTTCTATTAGTGCTAAACTGCACAAAGATTTTACAGGACCAAACAGTAAAGAGTTCGTAAAAAATATATATAACGATTTCACAATGGTTAAAAAAAACAGGTCGACTAACTTTTTTTTTTTTTTTTTATATAAGTTCCTTTTGTATGTGTTTTTTGGCAATCTTCATAAAAGTGATGGAAAATATGGGTGCAAAATAAATCTCACCAAAAATAACATACAAAAGTCACATACTACTTTGAGCATAATTAAAGTTATTTTTATGTAATGAATAAGATGCATTATTCTCTTGATGAATTAAATTATAAATGCTCAGATTTTCATGCCAAAAATATGTCAGGAACAAAATTATATTATTTATATATAAATTACAAATGGGATCAAAACGGTAGTGGGACTTTTTATTGTTGAATTTTTTTTTTCTTTAAAGCATCTATAAAAATAAAGAAGTAAATTGAAAGCAAAATAAAAAATAAAACATCAATAATTATAGCTTATATGGATTTCATCTAGTTATAATTTGCTATAGTATGATTTGTTTTAAATTAGTCTCACCTGTGCTAGCTGCTCTTCAGCCTTGTTCAATTGTTGCATCACAGGATCATCCTCAGTGTCATCCTCAGCAGACTGAGAAATACAAGTCACATCCAATTGATTTTTGTCCTCACATTCATTTTGAGAGTGCAGATATAATAGACAATAATAGTATTATTTTAAAAGAGAGGTCCGTTTTACTGTGAGAGACTTTGCCACATATGGTTTTGATAAATTAAATTTTTAAGTCTCTGATTTAAAAGCACGTAGGAGTATGCTTCTAAAAATATATATATAAGCCTAATAATAATAAAAAAATGTTATTAAAAAAAAAATTATAATAAAATATTCAATGTATCCGGTCCAAGTTGAATTCAATAAAATGAAAGGGCTTAAAAAGATTTTTCTCCACTTAAACAAAAGTGCAACAAAAATCTTGCAAGTCTCAAATCTATCAGTACATGTAAAATATACAGGGTATATATTTTCAAATTCTACACTAGCTAAACATGCATAGAGATGATTTATATCAGATTATATTTTAAATATTCTTCTAGTAAAAAGAATGATAATAAATAAAAATAAAATAAAAGATTTTTTTGACAGTATATAGAAAATAGTAAGCAGTGATTCAAGCATGCTGATTGCAGATTAATATAAAATGCAAATATGTATTCTCTAACTTGCAGTAAATTGGGACTTTAAAACCAATGTTCTGCTAGTCTACATTAGCACATTTGCTCCTAAGTCCCAATTTACTATATAAAATAAGAGAATTGTTGAGTTTTATTAATTTTCAATTCAACCTGATTGAATCTATTACCTAGAACCTATGGGAACCTAAGAGTCTAGAACCTACTATTTTCTATTAAAAACAACACTTTTTCAAAACATGCATTATATCAAATGCATATTTTTTTCCTTATTTATACATGAATTAAAAATAATATATTTTTATAAATATAATGTTTTTTGTATATTGAAAAAAGGGTACTTGGGTGTACAGAAAATTTACTACATATGTGAACTCTAGAAAACTAGAGGAGGTTATTTGATTTTGAGGCAGGCAGCTAGGTGACATGACCACAGATGTGCACACCTGAGCTCCTGTGAACCTACTCTTGCGTAAGCGTGGAGGGGTGGGAGGTGGAACATCAAGTACCTGTGCTCCTCTGCTCCTGCGAACTGGAGGTACAGGAGGCTTGGGTGGCTCCTCCTCCTCCTCTTCTTCTTCTTCCTCATCTTCCTCTTCCTCATCCTCGTCTTCTTCTTCCTCCTCCTCCTCCTCCTCAGCTGCTACTGAAGGCTTCGACTGACTTGCTGCAAATCAACAAAATCATCATTACTTGTCAGGTTCAATAATGCCATTGTATACAGTACAATCTTGGTCCCCATAAACTTAACATCAAAGGTGATGCCACTTGTAAAAAAAGGGGGCTAAAAGGTGGTGTAGTAAACTTTGTTGCATGCTCGTGACACACCTGCTACACACCTGTACTGTTTTTGTGGTTTTCATTTCAATTTAAAATGAAAAACATATAAAAGTTTTATTATTAATAATATTTTATACTGTGTCATGAACATAGCACTGACAACATAGCACTTATATCTCAACTCAACTTATAGCCACGGTCTTTTCAAAGCAGCATCTTCTTTTAAGTTAAGTTTATGGCAACCCAGAAGAGCCAATTTTGATTTTGAGTAATACACAAACAATTAAGACAAAAGTTAAACATTTTTAAAACAGTATATAAATACGAAAGTTTCATACACTCACAAAAGTAAAAATATAGCAAAAAATATAAAAGAAAAACAAAAATAAGGGGGACAGGGGGATCAACCTCAACCTCTAAATCAAAAAGTCTGCTAACTCAATTGAAAAAGAGCAGAATATTTACAAAGTTGGATAAAAAATGTTACCATGAAAAAATATATATAGTGCCACAGTTTAATTACTAGCTTTACTAGGATATAAATAAATCCATAAAAACAGCTCTCAGAATTATCAATGTTCATAAACCATAAAAAGTCAAGTTATTGTTTTGTTTTTATAATTTCATTATAACTAACAAGGTGTCACACATGTAGCTTATAATTTCTTTGCCATATACTGACATGGAGTAGCTGGTTTCTGAAGTGTTGCAGGTACTGCAGGTTTTGGAGGTGGAGCTGGCTCATCTTCTGACTCTTCCTCTTCTTCATCGTCCTCCTCCTCTTCTTCTTCTTCACTTTCCTCCTTCTTTTCCTGTGGACGAGTTGCAGGCTTGGCAGGAGTCTCCTCCTCTTCCTACATCAACACCTTATCAGCTCATTTTCTTACAAAAACTTATATAGCTTTTAAATTTTATACTAAATATATTACGTACCTACAAATTGTAGCAGACAAAATAGTGCCCAAAGAAATAAAAGTTTCCATTGCACAAAAATATTAACAATGCATCAAGTAGTGTTAGCAAGATTATAATAAAGAAAACTATGAAACTTCTTGAGGCCTTACAATTGTAAGCCAGCTTAAAATAAATTGATTCAGATCCTGATATTTTCTATAATAGCATCGTAAATCTGGATTTTGAAATTTTAAAGGAAAAAATATTTTGATTGATCCTACTAATATTACCCCCCCCCCCCCCCTCCTAATTATACAAAACTGGACTTATGTTGTCCAAAATCTTCCTAGCCTCCACAAAGCTGGATTACAGGAGTACGCTACTACTCCCAGCTAAATATAGTGTAACTAGAATTCATTAATAAAATTATATTTTGAGAAACCAGCAAGAGCCTTACCACAGTGAAAAGCGTCCCATAATTCAGTGAAAATCTTGCTGGCACAGAGATTACAAACACATAAGACTGTCCAATGTGTTGTAATCTCTGTGCCAGCGTGATTTTGACTGACCTATGGGACTCTCTTTACTATGACCCTTGCTGGTTTACTCCTATCCTTTTCTTTCATATTTATCATTAATACTACATATAATCTGAACCCCCAGGAGAAAACAATGCTGAAATGTATAATCTATCCAATTGCCACACTATCTACTCAAGTTGAACTTTACCTCTTCTTCTTCTTCCTCCTCCTCCTCCTCTTCATCGTCATCTGGCCAGATTGACTTTGGTGAAGCCTGAGGAGTTACAATCTGAACTTTCTTCACCGCAGGTTCTGTAGCCCCCTTGGAAGTCTCAGGGGCAGGAATTACTGGTCCCTCCTCGGTCTCCTCTGCAATTAGCATAATTTGCTAACTCATTACGCCCAACTCCCCAATTCTGTTAGTTCACACAACACTCACAAGCAGGTACAAAAAGTATCTTAAAAGTTATGTCTCTTTAAAATCAATCTTAATTAATTGCTCACAAACAAAAAGTCTATATTAATTCAGTCATAGTCTTTCTTTCCAATTAAACTAATTATTATGACTAACAAATTTAGGTGTAAAATCTATATTAGGAGAAACACTTTTTCACTTCAAAAAAAAAATATATATATAAATTGAGGTTAAGTCCATAGCCATTACAAAACTACAGTAAACTATTTAATGTAATTTTAGCAATGTCGTCACTTTTAATTAAATAAAATAGTTTACTATAAGAAATATCTCTAGTCTACTGTAGTTTTATATAACTCTTTATCAAGGTTTTATAAATTCTAAAATTAAAGCATTTGATCTTCTAGACCTAGCATCAATTAAAAAAAAAAATACAAACAAAAAAATATAAATTTAAAAATAAAAAGCACAGCACAAAAAAAAATAGTGAACTGCAGTTAATAAATTTAAATTAGGAGGCAGTGCACATGCTGACAGAACTGAAGAAGTGTTTACCCTCGTCGGGCGCCCTAGTCCATCTCTTAACTACGGTACTGCAAGCGAGCACACCTATCACGGCAGCGAGCAACTTTAATCCCACTGCAATCACACAGTACCACGCTTGTAATACAGAGGAAACCAGGGGCAGGGAGAACAAAAACACACTCTTGTTCAATATTTCTTACTTTCTTTTTTTAATATTTACTTCACCATAAAAAAAAAAAAAAAAAAAAAAAAAGAACAATTTGGATTAATTAAAAAAAAAATGATAAAAATTATATTGTACACTTGGTTAAAAAAAATAATAAATAAAAGGCACTGAGGAAAAAGTTTAAGGCCATATTTTTTGCTGTGTGTGTATATATCTCAAACTCTTCTAGGCTCTGTCAGCAGCTGCCAACCTCAGGTCAATCATTTACTAAATTAAATTGCACAACAAAATCTGTTATAAAAGTCAGATTATGATATTAATTTGATAAAAATTCTAATGCAACAACTTGCACTTTGCTTTTACAGAAATTTCTGAAAATAACCACAAGCATTTTTTTTTTTAATTTTTTTTTTATAAGTTTTGCACTTGGCCTTATTGAGTACAAAAATTTAATTATCATTACTTTTAGTTAGTATTGAAACATTCCACATATGATAAAATCTACTGTGTAATGTTATTATCAATGTTGTTTTTGAGCAATTGTTTTACTATTGCTTTTATAGGTTACATGTTAATTCAGCATGGCTAGGAATTGGGAGTTTTATCTCAACAAAGTATTGTGTAGTTCACACTGAGAAATATTTTGAAGTCAAATACAAGCATTGTTTTCAAACAAGAATACATTTGTACCCCAATGCTTTTATACGACACAAAAATATTTCACAATTTTAACTTTTCAGTAGGATAAGACTTTGATTTTAATACTTTATCATTTCTTTCTAACTGCACTGAAGTTATACAATATAACTCCTAATATGATATTATCAAATCACTGCCATACTAAATAAACTGGGCAGTAGTATGTATAAGGATAAACTTTTTTCCTCACTATACTACCACAAATAAAACACACTTGAAATCAAAACAAAAAGTTAACTTCGATGTAGCATGAAAATTATGAACAAAAAAGCACAACCAAATTCATAAAAATACAAAATAACTTTGACAAATATTACATTTTTTTTATAACTACAAACAGTGACACCAAAAAAAAAATAATAATAATAATAATTAATTATAAAAAAAAGTAAAAAAACAACAAACAAACACAGTATTTACTTAACTGACACCATATTAAAAAAAAAGTGAATTCAAAAAAGAATTGGAATGCCTGATTATTAATACAGAATACTTGACTTCTACAGTATCTTAGAAAATAATATTTTTTTAATTCTACCAGATGCATTTTTAATACCAAACAAATGAGATTCTTCAAATAATTGGCACATTACAAAACAAACACCAAATATATTGTGCTACATTTGTTTCTTTTTCTTTTCTTCCAAGTTAAAAAAGACTTTTAATAAAAAAACAAAAAACAAAATTTAATATTTTTTTTAAAGTTAAAAGTGATTATGGTTAATGATTTACACAAAATTATGGCTTCATGATATACATTACAATAATATCAAAATACATTGTTTTACAAGGACATTTTAATTTCTTTAATTATTTCTATATAATTTTTTTTTTTTTCAATTGAGGTATACCAAAGAATAGGAAGAGAAATCAATCGTTGTTAGGACTAACTACAAACATTCCACATGATGGAAGACTGGTGAAAGAAAAAGGGGGATCACAGCAGCAGTAATTTGGCCAGCACGCCATGCTGGGCACTAACCTCCAACTGAAGATGCCTTTTCATCATCTTCATCAACTGACGCTCGGCGTTTCTTAGGCCTCACTTCCTCCTCCTGTCATACAAAATAAGTTAATTTTTATGTTTTCAGGTATTTAAAGTTGATACCTGGTGCCTGCACCATCCTAAAGAATTTATTGATTTTGCCATTTTTTTATTTTAAAAAAAGTGATAAATAAATCAATGTAGCTGTAGTAAAAAGAAAAGGCTATAATTTTCAAGTAGATGGCATCATGTTTTAATTTTGTTATCTAAACCTAAAGTAGAAAAAAATGCATAGTATTGAAAAATAATAATTGTGGCTATTACATATTATTTATTTGAATTTTATGATGTATACAGCTCTTCTCTTTATTTATAAGTTTTGTTAGCAATTTAATTAAACACACAACAAACTGCAAACTTCAAAAGTATTACTGATATTATGATAATTGAGAGTCAAAGCAAAAATGTCTTGTTACTGAGAATGCATCAGGCTGTTAGTAGCACAGTACCTTACTTTGCGTCTTTGATGTTTCTCTGGCTTGCTGTGTGTCTCTAGGGATGTCCTTGGCTGTCTCTGACTTAGAACTATGGGTAGGAGAGGGTACATCTTTCTTTGTGGTAGAATGGGTATTTGTAGGAGGGGAAGTAGTTACAGGAGCAGCAGTGGTTTTTTCAGGAGCTTTTGTGGTTGATGGGGATTTGGTAACACTCTGAGTAGTGGTTGGACGAGAAGTAGTAGTTGTAGGACGAGTAGAGGTTGTTGTAGGACGGTGAGTAGTAGTGGTAGTAGTGGGAGGGCGGGTTGTGCTGGTAGTGGGAGGGCGGGGTGTGCTGGTAGTTGTAGGGCGGGGAGTGGTGGTGGTAGTTGCTGGACGAGTAGTTGTCGTGGTAGTAGGTTGAGGGGTAGTGGTTGTTGGACGAGGAGTTGTTGTGGTGGTAGGACGAGGGGTAGTGGTGGTTGGGAGAGGAGTTGTTGTGGTGGTAGGTCGAGGGGTAGTGGTAGTTGGGCGAGGAGTTGTGGTGGTGGTTGGACGAGGGGTAGTGGTAGTAGGACGAGGGGTAGTGGTAGTTGGACGAGGGGTAGTGGTAGTAGGACGAGGGGTAGTAGTAGTAGTAGTGGGTGCCTTAGTGGTTGATTTAACAGGTGATCCTACACTTTCTGGTGTTTTCCGACGACGAACCTATATTAGATTTTCTTTTGTTAGTCATGCATAAAACACACATTAAAAAAAATACAATGTTATATTATATAAATAAAAAAAACAAGCAATAACAAAAAGTCTAACCTACATAAAAATAATATTAAAAATCCCAATTGTAGAGAGTATTAAAATATATTATTGGACGAGGAGAGGTAGCAGCACAAATACAAACCACTCTGAATAAACACACTGCTCAAACTGAAGTCTGTTAAATTTAATTTCACCTCATCATCTTCGTCTTCGTCTTCTTCTTGAGAATTACCAAGGTCTTCATCATCGTCTTCCTCATCTTCTTCTTCATCATCTTCAGCATCTTCATCATCATCTTCTTCTTCTTGAGAATTGCCTGCAAGATCTACTCCTTCGTCGTCTTCATCTTCCTCCTCCTCATCTTCGTCATCATCTTCATCTTCCTCATCTCCTTCGTCATCTTCATCCTCGTCATCATCTCCTTCGCCATCTTCATCCTCGTCATCATCATCTTCTTCTTCTTCTTCTTCCTCCTCCTCCTCCTCCTCTACACTAGCCTCTACCTCATCCCCCAACCCCTCATCCTCCTCCTGACTAACTAAATCCTCATCATTTGCTTCATGGCTCACCTCATCCTCCTCTCCACTGTGTCCTATGCCTTCATCATCTGAAACACAAATTACAGACCTTTAGAAGAGTATACATAAAGCAAGAGTGGCGTGTCAGGACAGGAAGTTGTGAAGGTTGATTACTGTACTAGGTCAAAGTGAAATGCTGTTGGTTAACCCCGAAAGGGACATAAAGCGTCATGTTATGTATGTATTGTATTTTTTTTAATTATTTATGTTTCGTTTTAGATATTTATCATAATAGCCTAAAAAAAATTGCCAATTGATCAGACCAACATCTTCTTCTAACTCTCAAGTTACAAATATTCTAGTGGTAAAAAGTTTTCTAGCTACAAATTGATTGAACACACATCATAAGAAATCATACTACAGAGTTACCTATGCATATTACATATTACAAATCTGGTCAAGGTTTTGTAAAATATGACTGTCAAGCACTCACAAAACCTTTTAAAAAATGCCTTTTTTATTATTATAAAACTGTATTATTATTACTGGTAAAAGCTACATAAAATGTTTTAAACCCATTACAATACTATACTGTACTAATTGTGAGATTAATGTAGCAACTGATATCAATTGAAAGCTAACACAATTTTTATTCTACTACATATTGTTACTTTAAAGTTCAAGTTACTTAAATTAAAACCAGTTTTCATTGTAAACCAAACTAGTCTAGCTAGTGGATACATTACAAAAAAAAAAAAATGAAAAAAAAAATGAAAAAAAAAATCTTAATGCACATTTACTATTTGAGTATGATTAACAAAATCTACCAAAAAAGCATAAAAAATAGCTCATGAATAGATAGGCTCACCTTCTTCCTCGCTTAAGGCTTTATCATGGTCATCATGGCCTGCTGATTCATCCAAGAAACCTTCAAAGTATTTACTAAACCGTGACTCTGCTTTTGCTATATCCACTGCAAAACAAAAGAAACATAATTTTAATTTATTTATTTGGAAAATTAAAAACAAAATACAGTAAGCAAAGTAAAGATCAGAAAACCCATTAAATTTACAAGTGTTGTAATACAGTGTGCGAGAACCCCCCCCCCCCCCCCCCCCCCTATTTCTGCACCATATTTTCTTTTAATGTACTGCCAAAGTAAATACAACTGGTGAAATGAAGCAAGTAAACTGGCAAGTAAATGCAAAACCTTGAAGTTTAAATTTGACGTTTGTCAACATGTGTTGACAGACATTGACAAAAACTGGTATTTACGTGACTTTGCCAATTTCCCATGCGAAAGCGTATTGTGCATGCGAGGAAAGCTGACAGATACCGACAGACTGATCTGTGCTAATATAAACATATCGCTCCTTTCACGTGCACCATTACTGATGGATACTGACGGATGGTGCTGCACTTTTGTAAGCAAATACAACTGTTTACATGCATCCATTGCTATGTGTCTGTTGTTTTGATGGATAGCAACAGATAGAAAGCTAGGTATTGCCAGCTTTGCCCATCAGTGTCTGTCAGTATTAAAACCACGTGAAAGGGCTCGTATTTTGAAAACATAAACAAAGTTGCAACAATACTGTTGCTACTTTGTTTACCCATCGAAAGGGTGTTGATGGATGTCAATTTTATGCTCCATGTGAATGATACAGTACTTAAAACATAAAACAACTTACTGAATGATTTTATCAAACTGAAGACATGTACCTATAATTTTCAACATTAAAAACTTTATTCTAGTTGCTTTACGATATAAGGTACAGTATACCATATATGGCATAATGCACATATTTTTATTTATATGGAGACTTGTATTAATTTGAGTCACCATAACAAATATGAGTACTATTTTCATAAGACAAGATTTTTTAGAAATAGCTGTGCTTGCATTGATAGAGAAAATGTGAGAACATATTATGAAAGCATCAGATGCAAAAGCAGACATTCGATATTTGCTGTAAGTGTAATTTTCTCTTCCTAAGCAGGTGAGAAATAAACCATGCAGCAAATGTTGAATGTCTGCTTTTGCATCTGACACTCTCATATCTCTATCAAGTCTCAATTTTAGGAAATTCTAAGAAACCTACTAAACAGTATTTTTTGGTCACAAAACCAGACCAGCCGGCATGTTTACCTTGAAAATCTCCCTGGTAATTAATTGCTACAAGTCCAATCATCACAACAAGTCCTCCGAGAAGAGTGAAGAACATGAGCTTGGCACAGATGCTACCACCTGTGCTAGCTTCTTTGTAGATGTGAATGCTTTCATCGCTGCTGGACACATCCTCATTAGCCTCATCTCCTGCAAAAATTTAAACGTTAAAACAAAATAATAAAACGCAGGCTAAAATCTTCTCAAGCAGAACAGAAACCACTGAAATTCACTCAACACAATCACGTTACAAAAGAACACAGGTGTAGTAATATACAATGTTATTATCATTCAATGGAATCATGGTTTTGTACAAATTTAAAAATCAATTTTCATCTAAAAATCATTTTTACGGTATTTATACATCAGTATGGTATCATATGAGGTACGGTACAGTAGTTAACCGGAGTAAAGTTAAAAATGCGGAGTAAGATTGAAAGTCAATCACAGACCGGCTTTGAACGTGTGCTGTGCCTAGTGAGATAGGGAAAAGTGAAAGCTTGCACAGTATTGAAGTTTCAATTTCACGTGATAGGCTGTACTAAATTTAGGATATATGTTTGAACAGTTCACACAAAAGGCAAAAAAACAATAACAAAGACACATGGTGTTCAGCATGTTTTAAGTGTGGTTTTAATCCACCACAAAGTAAAAATCATTCTGAGCCTAAACAAACAGTCAAACAAGACCCTCATAGTTTAAAATCTTTATACTACTGTATCATCTTTAGAAATCTAAAAATCAGTGTAAGGAGCTGACATGCATGGGAGAGGGGTCAATTTCAAGCAGGGTACAAACATCACACAAGGGATGAGTACAACTACCTCGGCTGCTTGATTTGCCTCGTGGTGGAGTGTACTCAATGGTGGGACCATCTGTTTACAACAATTAATTTATTAAAAAATATATTAAACAAAGTTCAGTTCACAAGGTTCAATATTTTGGATTAAAAACAATGCAATTAAAATTTGATTGCAAATTTCAATTATTGATTCGTGTGAATGGGCCAATATGTACACATAAATATATTTCAGGGTTTATTTGTTCTTAGTTGCCGGTATAAAAATTTATTTTTACATTAATTCAACAAATTTATTTATGATGTGTAACATTAAAAATATGATAATATCAATTAAATTACTGTATTTAAGAGAGAAAATAGAATACCTATGACCTTGCAACAAGAGAAAGTGTATTTGTGATATTTTGAAAATGTTTATTTTTAGCACACTGAGAAATAAGGGATTCAAATGAGAAATTTCATGTTTAAATCATATTTTTCCCAGTTACTGTAAAAAATTATTTTTAAAGGTTTTATAATTTGAAATTATATTTTAGCCATGTGGATAATTAGATCTGCTTTACATTTGCAGTGGCATTCTTGAAATAGTTATTATTTCAAGTCCCTGGCTGGTTGTTGGCTTCTCTTTCTCTCTCAAACTAGCTAATCTAAAAATAGACCAACTCTAGCCTCTCATCACATGTGCCTTTCTCAAAGTAGATGCGTGGCTCTCCCACCAAGTAGCTTTGAAAATGAAGAATAAAACTATTCCCTAATTTATTTTACGTTCTAAATTTTATGACCCACACCTGTCAGAAATATATAGGTACATACATTATTTAAATGAATTAAAATTCATAGAACTAGAAACGTGTATATAGGGAAGGGGGTACACAGTTATTTGCTCAACAAAAATATACAGTACATACATACATATAGGTACGTATGTATGTATTTATATGCACTATACATATTGTATATTTGTATATGTACATACTTACATTTAACATATTATAAATTATATTTTTGAGTATTATTTTGCCTTAAACATATTACGGTATGTACATTTATTATACGTACCGCAAGGAAATGAAAAACCTGCACAACTATAGACTGAAAAACATCACTAAAATTGCAGGTTATTCATTTCATTTCGGTACATACAGTCTGTTATGCATATGTACATACATATATGCATACGCTTACAATGTAATGACATATGATAAGAACAAAAGTTAATTACTTTATTATATGTATGTACAAAGTTCACTTCTACTTTCATTGTGTCAAACTCAGACGACGTTACAGCAGCTATATAATAAGAGATAATTTAGACAATCTATGGCTCCTATGCTGAGGCCACGGCTGAGGCACATTACCGTTGCGGTGTGTGTGCTCAAACTCACCCTGCTCATGTATGTATACCGGTAATTAAATTATGATAGCAAGAACCATTTAACCTAAATTATCAAATTAAATGTTTTACAACATTCTACAGATCATATTATAAATGTCTAAAGGACGATAAAATACATTAAAACGAGATTCTGTCAAATTTTCATTAAGGTAAATTTACAATTTCCAACAAGGGGGCGGCGGTGTGATCCAAAAATCGAAGGTGTCACCCAAAGAGAAACACTCACCTTTGTTGCCTTTCTTGCTCTTATTTTTTCGTTTCCTTGCCTGAACGTCGCCTGACATTGTTAGGGTTGTTCAGAAATTAAAGAAATAAACTTTAACTTCTTGCAGGTCACATATAAGCATTCGTGATTCGTTTTCGTCCCCCGTCTCGTGCTCTTCAGGGGGAGAAGGGTCAAGGAACTGATTTTTGTAGACGTGAAACGTGAATATGACGTCACGAGTGATTTGGCAGCTGCCGTACGAAATTCGTATTGCGCGCGCCCGTTAAGCAGCTGGACGGCGCCAAAGCAAACGCAGAGCAAACGTGAGGAAGATAATTAAGGTTTATTTTTACTATTTTTACGTTTTATACGAACAATTTGCGTAAAATAGTGTAATCATTGCACCACCTAACCAACATTTACTATGATGGTACAAATATAAACTGCGTAGATGCTAAATTTGTCGGTAAATTTCTTGCCAAATATGTTCCTGTGAAATCGCATGATGATTCATGGGAAAAATTTTGTTTGTAAACAAAAGTTTGATATGTCTTTTTTTTTTTTTTTTTTTTTTTTGTAATTTTTATATTGGAGAGTTTCTTACATATTTTGATTACTGGTGTACAAAAATTAAATCACGAATTTATCTTTGAAAAAATTATCATATTGTATTTTACATACATATTACATATTCCAGTGATATGTACGATGCATATATGGTAACCCAAATATGCCGGCATAGGTCATACACTAATCATATATACCTACATACAAGGTTTTATGTATGCGACAGTTTTAATATATGCTGTACATTGTACATGCATGTACATACTTTATGTATATGATTATCCTGTTCATGTGCACACAACGACACCAAACCAAAGATGTATTTGTTCATATGGTGCATTTATTTTCAATGTGCAAAAAAATTAACCAAGAATAATCATTAACAATTACATATAGCATTGATTTTATATGTAATGAAATATTGAGCATACATGTTATGCATTACATATAATAATATGTAAATATATACATATCATGTGAACAGTATAGTGATATTTATATTGCCCTGCATGTATACATATAGACGTGTGTCCATACAATTTGTATACACTGCGGATGGTCCTGAATAAATCTGACCAAAGTGTTAATCTATCTAAATTTTATACATTATGTGGAGAAACTTTAACTCAAGCGGTCAAATTTTTTCGGGACCAGGGACCAGTGTACATACATAAATACATATCCCAGCAACGACATTGCCCTCTGACTGCTAGCCGAATGCCGGCAATGCTGGCAAACATAGGGATTCAGCCATCAAAATACTTATAAAATTTTCAACTCAAAATTTGAAGTACAAAAATTTAATCTGCCACACATTTGTACTTATATTTATTTCATAATTTGTTAATATATAAAATAACAAACACACTGCCCTGAAAAATATTTATCTTCCATACATTTCTATTGACTAGTAAAGAAATAACGGTTTTGAAGCCGACTATAAGTGATTACGATCACATCCGCTTCCGTTTCTACTTACTACGCATGCGCAGTAAATCAAAACGGAAGCGGATGTGAGCAAAATTGGTTATAGTCGGCTTCTAAACAGTTTTTTCTTTATCAGTCAATAGCTGGCATTATTAAAACAAAACCATTATAAATTATTAATTTTAATATGTTTGATTCTAGTTTTTGCCACTCTACATATTTTGCATTAAAATATCCTCTGAAAACAACGCCTGAACACATTGAATTTTGAAATCTGTAAATGAACTGGAAAAGAAATTTACATAATTCAAAGTATATAACTCTCATATATATATATATATATATATATATTAACATTGTTTGAGAGTTATGAAAGTTTTTTTGTTTTTTATTTCATCTCTAATATTACTTGCTTCATACTTTTATCATAAACAGGTTTGACATTTGTTCTTATTCTTATTGAGCTTATATTATTGTTTAATATTTTCAGGTGATTTATGACAATATATTTTGTTTGAAATTTTATTTGCTCTATTCTGATATTGTATGTTTTGTAAAATGTTTAGTTGTAATAAAAATCTGTTAAATTTCTTACTTGTATTTCTTAATGCAAATTTAGCACAATTGATTAATTTAATTAATTTGCATCTTTCTTTCAGAAAATGGATGATTCTTCGCTTGCATTTATTGCTGAGTGGTTTGATGAAGAAGCTTCCCTCAATCGTGTTTTCAGGATGATTTACTTCCCAGATTCAAACAAAATTCAACTTGTAAGCTTTAATGGTTTAAAATTGTTGTACTATATACTTAAAATCAATTTAAGGAAAAAAACATCGCGGTTAGGATCAATGATAAAGAAAAGGATAGAAAAACCAGCAAGGGCCTTACCACAGTAGAAGTTCTATGGAGAGGTCGAGGTCTTGCATGGCACAGTATAATGTTATAAAAGTTTCTTTATAACTGAGAGCTTTCGTCATATGATAATGACATTATCAATCAAAAGAGAAAATGTCATTATCATATGACGAAAGCTCTCAGTTATAAAGAAACTTTTATAACATTATACTGTGCCATGCAAGACCTCGACCTCTCCATAGAACTTCTACTGTGGTAAGGCCCTTGCTGGTTTTTCTATCCTTTTCTATATACTTAAAATTCAATTTAAAGGGATAGTCTATCATGGCTTTCTTAATAGTGAGCATTGTGTTATTAAACCTCCCGAAAACGCGATCTCAAAATTTTGAGAGGGCAAGCTGTTACAGCGACCCCAAACCTATGTCACAACTAAACTTGCTCTCACTCTAGTGTGACACGACTGACACGAGTGTGAGTTACTCTTATTTTTGCTTGCACTACTTGACGTAATATTTTACATAAAATAAAATGTTTTTATGGCTACAGACGTGTAGTAAATTAATTTATGAAAGTATAAGAGTAATTCAAGCTTGCGCCAAACTAGAAAGTGAGCAAGTTTATTTGTGACATAGGTTTGGGGTCGCTGTAATGGCTTTTGCTCTCAGCGCTTTAATAATTTAAATTTGGAGATCACGTTTTTGGGAGGTTTAATAACACGATACGATCATTATTTAAAAATCAATTGTTAACTACCCATTAAAAAACAAATAAAAAAACAACAACAATATATAATATATAAAATATAATAAACATAAAAATATAATATATAATGTATGTTTGAAAAATATTTTAGTAATTCTCATTTTCACGTTTTTTTTTTTTTTTTTTTTTTTAATGGGTGCTTTTTTTTTTTTTTTTAAAAAAATGCTTTTTAAATAATGATCATATCGTGTTATTAAACCTCCCAAAAACGTGATCTCCAAATTTAAATTATTAAAGCGCTGAGAGCAAAAGCCATTGCAGCGACCCCGAACCTATGTCACAACTAAACTTACTCACTTTCTAGTTTGGCGCAAGCTTGAATTACTTTTATTTTTGCATAAATTAATTTACTAAATATCAGTAGCCGTAAAAACATTTTATTTTATGTAAAATATTACGTCAAGTAGTGCGAGCAAAAATAAGAGTAACTCACACTTGCGTCACACTAGAGTGAGAGCAAGTTTAGTTGTGACATAGGTTCGGGGTCGCTGTAACAGCTTGCCCTCTCAAAATTTTGAGATCGCGTTTTCGGGAGGTTTAATAACACAATGCTCACTATTAAGAAAGCCATGATAGACTATCCCTTTAAATTGGATTTAAATGGAATAAAAAACTTGTCTAATATCCTAACATACCTAAATATCAACGTTGATTTGGCCGGAGTCATTTATTTCTCATTTTCCATTCCAGCAGCTTTTTCCATTTCAGCTGCGGGTTTGTGATGTCATAACTCGCCTGTTTCTGTGCACGTGGACTAGTAAGCTGTGACGTCACAAACCCGCAGCTGTGATTTTGTAAATGGAAAATAAATTAAAAATCAATGGCTCCAGCCAAATCAATGTTGATATTCAGGTATGTTAGGATATTATGTTTTTTGTTCACGCTTTTAAAATATGTACTATTTTTAACACTTTATTCTTTATTTTAGTTTGAACCAAAGACACATAAAATGTTCTTGAAAAAGTCATCAATAGATGGATTAAAATCAGATGATATTTTTGTTGGAAATTCCATCATTATCCTATCTCGTACCTTTATTATTAAAGATTTTGCTGATGAATATACAAAAAATAAGTTAGCTGGTAAAACTGAGAGGTGAGAATGTAGACTAAACCTAAATATGGTATATGGTCTCTATATTTATTTATTCATTTATTTTTTAAATTGGTTGTTTTTGTCCCAATTTTCTTAAAAGCATGGAGACAAGAAAGTAATGTATCTATTATAACAATCTAGTTTTAGTTATAATATTTTAATCAACCAATTGGAATTATTACAGGACATTTGCTATGATAAAGCCTGATGCTGTGAAACACATGGGACCTGTTATTCAGTACATTCAAGACCAAGGATTGAAGATTCGAGCAGCAACAATGGCACTGATGACAGAAATGCATGCAAATCAGTTTTATCAAGAGCACACTGGCAAACCATTCTTACCGTAAGTGCCTGCAAATGTTTCGGTTTTATTTTATTTCATTAATTCATGTTGAATAAAGAAACTATTTTCTATCTAATACAAAATTATGAGTAATTTATTTAAAATGAATGTTGACAGTGTTCTTGTCAAGTACGTCACCTCTGGCCCAGTATTAGCCATGCAGTTGCAAGGAGAGAATGCAGTGGCTAGATGGCGAAAGATGATTGGCCCAACAGATCCTGCAGTAGCCATCCATGAAGATCCCAAGTGTCTCCGAGCTCAATTTGGCACTGACAAGACATACAATGGTTTTCATGGATCTGACTCCTTACAATCAGCTTTACGAGTAAGTTACCCAATGCTATTTCTCTAGAGTTTCATGATATACTATCATTACTTTTTTTTCCCCCCAGGAAATCAACTTCTTTTTTCCAAGTAATTCTCAGGAGAAGAAATTTGCTCCAAAATCAGCAGCATCTCTAAGAAATTGCACATGTTGTGTTGTGAAGCCTCACATCATCTCGGATGGTAAGCTGTGCAAATCAAATATAGTTTGGTTCTCCTATAAAATATTTTCTTGTATGTTTAGGTCAGCTGGGCCTGGTGCTTGGAGCTATCCAAGAGAATGGATTTGCAATTACTGGTCTGGAAATGGTCAGATTTGACAAATCTAGCGCTGCAGAGTTTCATGAAATATATAATGGTGTCTTATACGAGTTCATGGTATGCTTGAGTGATTCCTTTATTATTATTAATATTTCTTTCAGTGCAGTTATACTAAAGAAAGTTTTTAGGGTGGGTGGGGGACACGTATGAAGGAAAAATTGGGAATGGATGAACTTTGAGCTGACGGGGACACATTGTGAGAGAAAATAATTTTTGCAGCAGGCTAACATTAAGCACATATAGTTTATAAGCAGATTATGTATACTCAACTCAAAAAACCTGAGTTACCTGCCGTTCAACCTTTTACTGTATCGCCCAGCCGCCCCCCTTCTCCTCAAATGTGGCAATGGGCGATACTTTAGGCATGCCTGATTTAAATCAACTGAGTTTTTTTGAGTCAAGTATAGACGTAAAGCAAACCAAACATTTTCAGCACCTCATCAAAAGCGACCTTCTGTTTTGACCTTCAGGGACTTGTCACTTGAGACTTCCCTTGGG
The DNA here is from genome assembly GCA_949318235.1 of Ecdyonurus torrentis. Taxonomy (NCBI): domain Eukaryota; kingdom Metazoa; phylum Arthropoda; class Insecta; order Ephemeroptera; family Heptageniidae; genus Ecdyonurus; species Ecdyonurus torrentis. Next base: position 10,974,608 of record OX439128.1, on the reverse strand, counting down.
CTTCTCTCAACTTGTCCAGAGTTAGAAACCATTTGGTTTCACATGGCATGGTCCCTTTTACCTTAAAGCTCACTATCTTCCATTCTCCATTTTTTCTCAGCTTATCTGTATTTTTTCTATCGAATCTATTGTATTTTACTTCAGTTATGAATTGTTATTTGGTCTAAATGTATGGTCTTGTCTTTTTTGTTCAGGATATGGTAACTCAGCTTCAGTCAGGCCCAAGTGTAGTTCTGGAAATCACTCACAAACAACCTGGAGAGGTAAATGGAAATCAGGAGTCCTCAAGCAAGCCAGTGGAAGCTTTCCGTGAACTTGTTGGACCAATGGACCCTGTAAGCTATTTAATCATCTTGTTGTTTGCAATCATTTTAAGATAACTTTCCAATTTAAATTGTTGTTCTGCAAAGGAACTGGCAAGAAAGATCCGTCCTTCCAGCTTGAGGTCAAAATTTGGAAAATCCAAAACATTGAATGCCTTACATTGCACAGATTTGCCTGAGGATGGTGTGCTAGAGGTAAGACTTGCAAACTAAATTTACTGTTCCAGCAAAATGTTTCATTAATATGTAAAACAATAATTATAATTTTGTTTTGGAATTTATAAATTTGAAAATGACTATCAACTCTATTTAAAACATAGATGCTTGTGGATTTGCAGCTCTCATTCCCTTTCAGAATAATATTGTATAATGTTTTATTACTATTTTTTCTTAATTATTTTAGTTTTAAAAAATGTCTTTTAATTTGCAATAATTAAAAGAATAGAATAGAGTTAACCAACAAGGGCCTTACCAGAAAGATGTCTTATATATTTTTGTAAAAATCTTGCTACCACAGAGATACGGTAACAAGCAAATTGGATACCCAATAAACCTTTGTTTTTTCACAATACATGTAGATTGCAAGTACTTGTCTGATTCAAGAACATCAGTACCAGTGACGTCACATGAGCTGGGAGTGACGTTTTTGAAACAGACACGTACTTGCAATATACATGTGAAAAGCTGTGGTTTACTGGGTAGCTTTCAGCACAAGACTCCAAGAGGAGTGGGTGTGGATGCCTTTTTCAGACCATACAGACTATTTATATATATATATATATATATATATATATATATATATATATATATATATATATATATATATATATATATATATATATTATTATAGACTTTGTAAACTTTATAAAGTATTGTATGTACAATAAGATATCCGATTTGTTTTTTATCTCTGTACTAGCAAAATCAAGTTTTAGGACATCTCTACTACGGTAAGACCCACAGTATCTTATACAGTAGGTTATCTCCTATACTGAGAATATCAGATCGAATGCGTGCTACAATTACGACTGGCGGAGACCGCAGAACTAGACGCATAATGTTACTTCAAATATCAGCGTCTGCAGCTTCCGCCAGTCACAATTGTAGCACGCATTTGATCTGACATTTTCTGTATAGGAGATAACTTACTGTATAAGATACTGTGGGTATGACCTTTGCTCTTTTCACTGTTTTATCCTTCAAATTGTTTTATCCAATCATGTAGTTTATCCAATTGCTTCTGTTTCTTTATTATTATCTCTTCATTTTATTATTATTATTATTTTTATTAAACACAATGCGTGTACAACATATATCTAAATATTCAATTTATAGACCAATTGACATATATACATAATCAGTACGTACATATAATAATATCCAAAGAGCCACACCATTATACATATATGCTGATCATTTCCCTCGGCATAATAACCCATACTCATCTGTCTATTAGTACATGTGAGGAGATGATATTATTATTTAATTTCTTTATTTTTTTATGACTTGTATTACAAAGTCATAATACTGCTCTTGTTATTTGCTTTCTTTTTATGTTTTTGTTAAGAAATGGGCATTATTGCTTTTTATTATTTATTTATTTCTTTCTTCTATTGTAATGATGTTCTAACAATTCAATTTCCCAGGTGGAGTATGCCTTCAAGATTATGCGTGACCAATAAACCCACACTGTCATGCCAGTATGGACCAAAGAACTGACTAAAGTGGTAAACCAGTTATCTTAATTTCCTACTATTATTCTAACAACTAAATTATTTAGTAATTAAAAAAGGAGGGGAAGAATGTTGAAATTCTACAAATTTATGTGTGAAAATTTAGGATTAATTTAAACTTTGAGTTACGCTTCACCCATTAGCATTATTATTTTAAAATAATAGCAATATTCTCACTTATTTTAAATAGACAATAATTTAATGATAATAAATATTTAATAAACAAAAATATGTATTAAAGACTAATATAAAAAAGCATTCCAATATGTTTTAGTCAATAAGAAAATGATTGAGTTATTTTAATAAATTTTGGTATAAATAAATAAAATTACTATTATAATTACACTATTTTATTTTCTGTGGTCGTTTTATCAATAATCTTCCAGTGAAGTGAAGCTCCAGTAGATATTATGTATATTATATTAATTATTATATTTTATATATATATATATATATATATATATATATATATATATATATATATATATATATAATATATATATATATATATATATATAATATATATATATATATATATATATAATATATATATATATATATATAATATTATATAGGCCTATATTATATAAATTATTTTTTTAAAGTTACTCGTTACAAAAAAAAAAAAAAGAAAGAAAAAAAGAAAGAAAGGTAGATAGGAAGAAAAGTATAGAAATTTTTAAATTTTTTGTACCAAGTTCGAAAGAAAAGTTTAATGAGACGTGCTGCACTCTGGTAGCAAATAGCAGTGGTTCACAGCGCAATTTTCAACAACAAATGATAGATGAAGGATATTATAAAAATATTAAACTCGGGTTTTATTTAACTAATCACAATTTTTGTTAATTCTAAATACTCGACAAAAAGGCGAATGTGCATTTAGGACTAATTCAGATTTCTGTTGACTTTCAAAAATCGGGCCTGTCCGGGATTTGAACCCGGGACCTCCTGCACCCAAAGCAGGAATCATACCCCTAGACCAACAGGCCGATATTAAGTTAGTGGTAAAAATTAATTATTTAATTGTCATGGCAGTAATAAACAATTCACATTTGCTAATCAAAACCGTCTTGTGACGCGTGACAAAATATTATTATATGAGGTGTTAGGTTATAGGTGGTAGGTGTATACTATATGTACGTACAATCGGTACATTTCATACTTAGAAGAAAATTCCTATTGATATAGCAAAAGCGTGGGTATAATCACAGCCTGCTGTAAAGATAAATTGACATAACCAAGTGTTATACAATCACAATCATAGAATAAAGCAGTGGTCAAATCTAAAGTCATGTTCCTCATTGTTTGTTTATTATATATTCGCCGGAATTTGTACTAAATCTATAATACGTACAAAACACTTTTCTTTTTGTATATCCACAACAATCTCTTAGAGTATATAGAGAGTTATACAGGGTTGGGCGCTTAAATTTGCAAACATTTCAATCTTGATTTACCACCGATCTGTTTACGTGATTTTCTTTTTGTTTAGTTTTTCATAAAGCTATAATGATAGGCAGAGAGTATAGACCTCTGGCCAAAAAACATTGGACTTTTTAATGGATCGAAGTGTCGAGTAAAATTGGTATATGAAGTTTTGGTACGGAATACCCCTCGCGCCGGAAAATCGCTGACGGATATGCTTTAAAATTCTTTACTTACACAACAGATTTTACGTGTACAAAAATTTCACCGCAATTTTTTCACGGCGTAAAACTCATAGAAACGTTCTGATACTTTCAAAACACAGTGCATATGTAAAATAGGGGTAGTTAGGGCCCGTAAAGCCATCCAAAAGTTAAGGAAAAAAGGACATATAATATATAGGTATAAAATGCTATTATTTAGGGGCAAATATTAGAATCAGCACCACCTAAAGTAGCTTTCAATGCAGAAGAAGGCCTCAGATAGCATATTTTGTGCCATTAAAGTTCAGCTGACACTAATTTGTAGATGCAGGAGTAAATGGGGTTAAACGTTGCAAACTTTCGGGAGTTAAAATTTCCAAAAATGGACAATTGGCAAAATGCAATTGTTTAAAAATGATATAACTTCATCGTAAAACGTAAAAGACTGTTGCAGTGCTGATAGATAGCTTGCTTATAACTTTAATGAAGTCCCTAGGGTAGCTATATAGGACCCAAGTTTTGCGCTAGTTTCCACGCCCTATGGCAGTCCTTCCCAGCAATAGTCGGGCGCGAATAAAAACTTTATCTATCGACTTTAATCACTTAACTTAAAAATTTCAATTTTTTATGGCCAGATCTTCTTTCTATCTATCATTAGCTTTATAAAAAACTAAACGGAAAGAAAATCGCGCAAACAGATCGGTGGGAAATCAAGATTGAAATGTTTGCAAATTTAAGCGCCCAACCCTGTATAATTGTATTTACTGTTCGAGAGATGAGAGAACTAAATTTATTTAGCATAATATTATATAATATATGTCATGATCTTTTAAAACTTTTTATGAAAATTTAGTGTTGAATTTCAAAAGGAAAATAATAGAGGATTTAAACTGTAGGATAGGGGCGCAATAAATAATTGCATATAAATTTGCTGCTCCTCATCATGCTTATTGAAATGATATATATTCTATATATACGATGCAATTTATAAAAGCTGAGCTATATTTACAATTAAAAATTTATATCACTGTAAAATAAATAACCACGTGGTTATTTATTTTACATAACTTTTTAATTGTAAATATAGCTCAGCTTTTATAAATTGCATCGTATATATAGAATATATATCATTTCAATAAGCATGATGAGGAGCAGCAAATTTATATGCAATGATTTATTGCGCCCCTATGTTCTTCGCCGCTTACATATGCACATGCATAGCATAATATATTATAAGGTGGCGAACTACAGTTCTATGTGTTAAAAAGCACCTCTTTTTCTCTATAAAACCGGTAAATGTAATTAAAGTTTAATTATAGTTACGAATGTCACTTGAGTGGCTACGACGAGAGTTGGGTCAGTGACTGCGTGATACGTCAAGTTAACCCTCGCGTAAAATATGACGTGGGTGCCTCGCACAGAGATTCATATATACGGATGAAAAAACAAAGCGCCAGTGATGCGAACGAGCGAGCGAGGGCGATTCTTTTGCTTATATGGAGCTTTCATCCGCGTGGGTCTCATCTACCTCGGCAGCAGCACGCAGTACTTATGTCACATGACGTCATACACCTACACCTACCTAACTATTGCTGTTTAGTGTTTATACACTTCAAATGTTAAATTTAATTAAATTTAGTAAAGGTAAAAAAAAAAAAAAAAATGTATGAATTAATTAATTTAAAGATTACTTTAATTTCAGTGGATTAAAAGAGATTGGTTCTGATTCGTAATGTATGAATTTAGTATATTTTTTATTTAACAGAAGGAAATAACATAATAATAAAATTATATATTATGAGATCGTATAGGAGCTCGTCAGATCAAAAAGAACATGATACGTTCATTGGCACTTATAGAACTATATATCAAGTAGCTCACATCCTGGTCCAGACGCGAAATAGAACTCAAATCAGATGCATTTTGAATCAAAATTAAAAGTCATGATTATTATAGTACTTCACCACGGCGCAACTGCAATAAGCAAGAGGGCTTCGCTTCTCTCCATAAGATCATAATGCATTAATAATAACATGTTCTGCGGTATTTTGTTTTACAGGAAAATCAGCGTGACAGACAGCAGTTAAATTTATTGAGGGAAATTCTCTAGTTTCCCGCTTTTATTGCACGATTTATAAGAATATAAATATATCCTTTTATGTATTTCCTAAACAATAATTGTATCATTGCATCATATCTTAATATAGTTAAAACTTTGATTTTATATCAGAAAATTGTTAATGTTATTTCTGACTACATAAATATAACCACGTGCAAACCATCCACATAATCAGGCAAAGATTATTATACAGAATTTTTATACAAAGCTGATAAATAAAATTAACAAAGAAAACATTAATTGATTACGTTTTTGAAACTGTTAATTAATAAAATGAGCTATTGCTTTATATATATATATATATATATATATATATATATATATATATATATATCAGTGGCGTGCGGTGCCTATTTTTAGAATTCAAATGATTATAGCGCCGAATTTTATCAATCAATTTTTTAGACATTTTGGAATTTCATAGTCAGAAAGTCAAAATTATTAAAACTATTTTTTAATTTTTTTTATTTTGAAGTTAAAGGTCCCAAAGGACCCCTTAAACAGAAAAATTGAGGTAATTTTTTACTCTTCTGATCACAAAGGACACTGAAAATTAAGAAATCGAATAAGAACTAAATTTCAGGATAAAAGAGTTTTAAATTAAGCCCAAAATTACAAAATTGGTCCAGTTTTGTTATGTGGGTCTAATTAGGGACACTTCAAAGTCAAAACATTTTAAAAATGAAACAAAAATTAAAAGTTCAGTTAGAAAAACAACAACTTTATATTTTGTATTTTTTGGAGTACCAATTTCAAAAATCACATTTTGAACTTCCAAAATCTCCTCAATAGGGCCCAAACGGGTCCCATTTTTTTCAAAAAGCAATATATTGAAATTTTAACTACAGCAATCGATTTGTAAGGGCCAAAAACATAGGAATCAATATAATACACACCAAAATCGGAACATCCCTAGTTTTTTTATTTTTGGGGCCCATTGGGACTGATGCAATATTGCATCAGTTCCAATGAATCATAAAAATAAAAAAACTAGGGATGTTCCGATTTTGGTGTGTATTATATTGATTCCTATGTTTTTGGCCCTTACAAATCGATTGCTGTAGTTAAAATTTCAATATATTGCTTTTTAAAAAAAATGGGACCCGTTTGGGCCCTATTGAAGAGATTTTGGAAGTCCAAAATGTGATTTTTGAAATTGGTATTCCAAAAAATACAAAATCTAAAGTTTTTGTTTTTCTAACTGAATTTTTAATTTTTGTTTTATTTTTAAAATGTTTTGACTTTGAAGTGTCCCTAATTAGACCCACATAACAAAACTGGACCAATTTTGTAATTCTGGGCTTAATTTAAAACTTTTTTATCCTGAAATTTAGTTCTTATTCGATCTCTTAATTTTCAGTGTCCTTTGTGATCAGAAGAGTAAAAAATTACCTCAATTTTTCTGTTTAAGGGGCCCTTTGGGATCTTTAAATTCAAAATAAAAAAAATTAAAAACTAGTTTTCATAATTTTGACTTTCTGACTATGAAATTCCAAAATGTCTAAAAAAATCGATTGATAAAATTCGGCGCTATAATCATTTGAATTCTAAAAATAGGCACCGCACGCCACTGATATATATATATTATATACAATCGTCTTACAATCTTGAAACTTTGGAAGTTTATGTTATTATTTACATTTATTTTTAGATAATTACAGCAAAAAAATACACACATGAGCATTGTTTTTATTTGTTTGCAATTTTACAAAAAGATAGTTATTTTCCCCCATAATTTAAAATTAATTAGTGTAATTTGATAAATTAAATACTTATAGTAAGTACTATACGTACCCGACCCTTATTATAAAATCTTATGAAAAGTCAGTATATTGATTGATTTAAACACAATTAAAAAATAAATCTCACGTCAGCCTTTTTTGAATTTGAGATATAATTGAACTGAATTGTTTGCATTGTTTTGAAATTTTGTAAACTTCAATCAGTAAATAAAAATAAACAAGTTTTTATGAAGCAATTTTGCTGAATACATACTGTATAATTATGTATATATTTTTTTGATTATAATAAAACTGAAAATAATAATAATTCTTATTATACTGAAAGCCAAATTGTCAAATTTCTGAATAATTACATTATTGCAAAGTAATGAAGTAGAAAGGGTGTTGTTTCTTATTATCATTAATATTGTTCGTTGTTGTTTGTGCCGTGCCAATGCTGTATACAAAATGAGTTAGTCTTATTTCAGTGTTATGGCTAAACTAGACGACTATGCTCTTTCGATGTTAATTTATTACCGGAGTTAGCTGCTTGTTGTAGGTGTTGCTCTCTTAAAATATAAAATGCAAGGTCATAGATAAAGCTGAAGCCGTAAAACAATCACAAGAATATAGTATATTGTATCTTGACAGAAAAGCGGTAAAGAAATTTATATACCCACACTTATATATAATAGGTATTATTTAAACAAAAAAACTTAAGGTATTCCACATATTATCAAGCTGAGTGCACATTTTGAAGCAGAATAAAAATTTCTGGCATTGGTTTATCGTATCTCATTTAACAGAGAGAGACAGAGAAAGAGAGAGAGACAAAAGAAATGTTAGTACATTTCTTGAAATTGCAATTTCACGTTTTCCAAAACTTAAACTCCTAAAATTTATTTTTTTCCCACTTTTGTCGTATAGAGTCAGTGGTTCACCTTCACATTGCGGCTTACAAGACTTCCAAATCTGAATAATATAATATTCAAACTATATATATATATATTGCCCGATGGTGATTTCCATATGTAGCAACCAATAATATATTTATGATGAATTATATGTGTATACTTTGAACATGACATTTTGGCAAACTCGTTATAAAGTAACATTGACGTCAAAATAAATTTTCTTTTTAGGACTAAAATAATAGCTGAAGATTAACAACCAAAAGACACAATGAATATATTTATACGAGACACATCATTAGCTTCTTCGGCATTTGATATCATTTAGATCAACACCTAGCTAGCTCGAACATCCACTTAATTCTAGCTCAAAGTACTTTCTACTTGCTTTGCTCATCATGATTGATCACAAGTTTGCGAAACACGTGAACTAAAAATTTATTATTATTTAATCGCACATTGCCCCTGCTTTCGGATATTATGGTTTTAACACATTGTTTAGAATTATAACAAGTATATAGACTTACAAGTAATGGAGTAGAGCGATATAAAGATTTAAATAAATTATATTTTTTCATACCTTTTTTGGTGGTTACTACTTTTCACCATTATGATATCTTTCAAATTTGTTGTTTCGTACATTCAAATCTTGGTATATGTTATACGAGTTGAAATAATCTCTTTATATTTTGCAATATTTCTCTTATAATTATTATACCGCATACTTGAAACAAATACACTTATTACGTTTTAATAAGTATATAATAATATATTGTATTAAAAGGAATGAAAGGGGAGAAAAGTTCAAAGATTTAATTTTTTTGATAAATGCTTTAATATTATTTAACAAAATACATAAATAAAAATAGAAGATATTTATTTTATTTTTCATGGCTAATGTTTCACGTTATGTGATAACTGAGATATGAACTTTGAACTTTTTGTTCCCTCTTGGCTATTATAATAATAATAATACCAACTTAAAGAGTCGTAAAAATATTTTATAACAATAAATGCAAGGGTCAACTTGTTGGTTATTCTTATTTCCATACCGCTCAGCAAAAAAAAAAAAAAAAAAAAAAAAAAAAAAAAAAAAAAAAAAAAAAAAAAAAAAAAAAAGCAAGTAAAGTGCATTTAACTTTTCTCGTTTTGTACTGTGTGTTATTGTACCCTGAGGATGCTGGTATATATTATATTGTTTTGTCTCGAAGCATATATATATATAGAGAGAGAACCAGAGAAAATAAGATTGCGATCAAGAACGTTAATATAAATAAGTCTAGCCAATTACTGCACGTGTCAATATCGAAGTAAAATAAAAGTCTTCAACATTTACATTGTGACTTATATAACAACGTAAAGAATATATACGTATATGCTACCAAAGACCTCCTATATTGAGGCCTGAGAATTTATAATGAAAATAATACATACGTATTGAATAAGTACATTCACATTCAAGTAGCAAACATTTTGATAATTTTATAATATATTATATACTGAATTAATCCATTCAGTAAATAATTTATAAGTTCAAATTAAATAATAAAAATAATAATTTATAATTTAACATTGTTCAGTCAATTAAATGTCAATATGAAAACAATTCCTTATTGAAAACAAAGCCAAGAAAAAATTGATTATTCAAAATTCAATTTTCATAAGAAAAACTATAATAATAATATTTTAAATGTGGGAGTTAAAATATTTTTCTACGAATTTAAATTAACATTTTTATACAAAAATAATAAAATTTAAAATTGGAACTTCAATGTGATTCCAGTAATTTGACTAAAATAATATATGATTTTAACAAATTATACAATGAAAACTCAAACTATATGCTTTGAAATTGAACAACAGTGCGTGTAGATTGCACATAAATCTTGGAAGAAAATATTAAATATTATTTGCTATAACATCCCCGCTCGCTGAAAAATAATAATAATAATAATAATAATAAATCTGTCAGGTAATGAAAATGATTGAGCACGGCATCTTATTAAAAAAAAAAAAAAGTAAAACTATCGTAGAAAAAAATAATTTTCTTATTATTTGAATTTCAAATATTAAGTAGCATCTTATTTTCTCTTTAAACTAACATTATTATTATTATATTTACCTGCCTGTTTTTTTGATTATACATTGCAGTAGTGCTTTTTTTTTTTTTTTTTTTTTTTTTTTTTTTAGTAGAATTATATTATACGTTAACATAAAAGATTCATTTTCTTGAAAAAAATAAAAAGTAGAACTTCATTATAATTTTAGATACTGGGACGACTGCTCAAAATTTAAAAAGAAGTAAAGTGATAAAAAAAAAAATCTGCATTGAATAACGATGACTTGGAGCGAATTATTGTATACTTTATAAATCAAATTCTGGGATTGCGAGAAAAGTAAAAAAAAATTAGTAAGAAGAAAGAAAGAAAAAAAGCATAATATGATGAGTTCAAGGCCCTCTTTTTTCGTGTTTTATTAACTGATTAGAATATCCGAAACAGAAAATTCTTGTTAAGAAACTCAAACAAGCCACTCAGTTTCTCACCATTTCTTACATTAATCTTTCATGTTTTTAAAGTTTTTGATTAATTTTATTTACTATAAAAAAATTTAAAATCGAAATTCTTTCTTTAATTTTCAGATATATAGACATCACATTTGATCGTTGTTAATTTATTCCTTTGTATATATTGATTGAAAAACACTCAACATGACTAGTGAATGTTATATAATTTTTTTTCTCTTTCTTTTCATTGCAAATATCTAGCGCGCAGTCGTGCAAAAAGTCGGTAAAACTATTTTTATCTGATATATTATATAAATAAACTTTTACTTTTCTTTGGAATTAAGAATTTTTGTCTTCATTTGTCACGCTACGTTTTTCTGATGTCAGTATAATAATATATCATTTCTTCACTCGAGAACTTTTTAAGTGGCAAAACAAATCATTATTGTAAAATAATCGCATATTTAAATATTATACAGCTCACGTATACGTTTATTAACATGCAAAATGTCAGTCGGTTTAATGCATTTTGTTTATGAAATTAATTTTTTTATACATTCCTTTCTCTTGATATATATTTTTTTAATAAACGCATGCATGCAATTAAATAAATAAATTAAATGATAATTACTTCAACTGCCAGCATATTTTCATTTCTCGTGGAGTGCAATTTACTTTAATACACAATATTAATTTTTATACGTTTAATATTTTGCGTTTTCTTTTATCACTTGCATTATTAATTTGCTCGAATAGTTTTTTAATGATAAAAAATAGCTCTGATTCATAAATTTAAAAAAAGAAATGGTAGATATACATGTTTCATGCAATGATATAATAATTCCAAGGATTTAAAAGAGAAACATGGTACAATAAATTAAAAATTACAAATGTTAACAGACAAAATGTAATAAAAGAAAAAAAAATGCCGCTTAACTTAAAAAGTAGTGCTTATCTTTAAATGTATTTGGATATTTAAAAAAAGAAATATAATGCTGTTCGTAAACCCTGTTCTTTGCCCCTAAAATGACGATCAGCTATGGTTAATTAAATGGAATGCGCATTTTTTGGTGCAAGAGAACAGGGTTTACGAACAGTAATAATAATTATATATCTATGCACGAAATATAATAAATTTTAAAATTGGTACCACATCAATGTTGCTTATTTTGAAAAAGTTTATTGCTAATAACTTTTATACAAATGCTATAGTAAATAATATAATAATAAAAAAATAAAAGTGGAAAAGAATATTAAAATATTAAAATATTTATTATTGTTTTCATAAAACCGTATAATAGTATAAAATAAAATGTTACGAATAAGTATTTTACATAAAAAAAATTGAATAAATTGACACGACCACCCTTGCTGACATTTTAAGTGTATCAAATTTTATTTCTTCCACTTTGAAGCCTTGAAAATCGAGATGTTTCGCACCCACTCCTCCAACACAAAAAATAACAACAGTTTATTTTAGTACCTTCGTCTGTCTGTCTGGTCTGTATATTACAGCAGAACTCAATTGGAAAATGTCTTATATTATACATTTTGAATTGTATCTCATGTTATCGTAAAAAGGAAATTATTTGTCTGTACGCAGATTTATGTGTCTGCTTTTATATATATATATATATATATATATATATATATATATATATATATATATATATATATATATATATATATATATATATATATATATATATATATATATATATATATAATAATGTGTGTGTTCAGCCACCTTTGAACCACACCCAGTTACATTGTCCAAACTTCATAATATAGTTCCTCTGTTGTTTTGTTGAATACGTTATGCAAAACATATTGGGAACAATTGAGAGTATAAAAGCATCAATTTCACGCAGTCGTATATTATTAGTAATTTTTATGTCTGCAGTCAATATTGGTTTTCATATTGCCAGTAAAATTCAGCTATCAATTTGCATAGGTTTTATTGGAGATCAAAATTTAAGTATTATTATATACCTTACTGAATATCGTTGCGAAAACTTTTTGTACGTTTTTCTTGTTTATTATGTACTTTTTTTCCGGCAAAGGAAAAACATTGTATTAACCAAATGTATATTGATTTATTAAGGAACATAAATTCTTAAAAAAATTATTCAATTTAACTAATTAATAACCATGATGAAGAAATACTTAAATTTCCTTATATAAAACAGCTTAATTAAGATATTTAATTAAGTTTTTTTTGTTAAAGTATATCCAACTTAGACATATGTTCTAAAAAAATTAATTAGTATTCAAAATTTGACCCGTACAACAAAATGTCTTCCCTGTTGTTTCCACAAAGTGAACCTACATGAGATTCACTTGAAAACTGTTGAGATCATTTTATGATTGGAGGTATTTATATTTTGATGAGGGCGTCACGTTGCCTGATGCTGTCCAAATACTCAGGGATGATGACCACTGCGTCATGCAGATCCATTACTTCGAGAGGTTTTAAAAGTTGATATACCAATAAAACAACACCCACCAAAGCTTATAGTGATTTCTAAGAACAATTAACTTTTTGTATGTTGTAAACACAAACGTAATATGATATATCATTAATGCCAATGTTTTCAATGCTTTTATAAGAGGTCTTATTTATTCTTAGATATATAATTCTATATTTATGATCCAGGTATTACGTTATTCATGATTTTTTAAGAACATAATATATTCTCTCAAAATATGATAATAATAAAACAATATTATATTTTTATCGTATCCTTTTAGTATTATTTATTGTTATTTTGTCTCAATTTGCATGCAGGGCAGGTATATTTATAGAGATTAAAGTAAAATATTATTCACATGCTATTATACGTAACTTTACTTTCGAGTGACTATATAGAATGCTATGACATTAATGCAATTATATGGAGACTTCAACCGACGAAATGCTCCATATAAATGCATAGTATTTCTCTATAAGGTAATAGAGTTTTTATTTTTTTATTGTTATTATTACCGTGTCTCTGTATCTATAATCTTTTGCAAAAAAAAAAGAGGTTATTTTTGTAGTTATTTTATAGGGTGTGTGCGTATGACGTCATTCTGAATGCTTTTCGATGCTCTTCTTGAACTATGAATAACATTGCTCAGCATAGGACAAACGTAGTTTTTGGCTATTTTCTTTGGAAAATTAGCTATTTTTTGGTTATAATATTATTTTTCTCGCATACTTGACAAACTAATTCAACCTAACAGCTAACAGCATCAATGCTATCAAAAATATTGCGACGTATTTTTAAACTGCCAAAAGGAGTCAATTCCCCATACAGGCCCATGTTATTTAGCGCTCTTTTATGGCGTCGACTTTAACATGAATTAACACCCTATATTATTACTTTTTTTTTTTTTTTTTTTTTTTTTTTTGAGATGATAAAGAAATTCCATATCAATATTATTAAATAATTTATTTTATAACATAATACATAAATATATATCTTTATTGGTTGTGTTCACTTTAACATGACTGTCTTTATAATTAATACTATCTATTATATCACGTGGTATTTAATTATCTGTCTAACTTTATCTACAGAGTTAAATAAGTTTACTTACGATGGTATAGAGCTTTTAAGTATTATAATAATTATAGTAAGCAATCATTATAATGATATTTAATATCCAATATCATATTCCAAACCTATTTACTATTTAGATTATTATTTTTGCAAATTTACGTTCAAGGTAAGTGTTATCTTTGATGTGTGTTACCGTTGCCTCGTTTATACTTCAGATCGTGTAATATAATAAAGATATATTTTGCCCATATAGTTCATAAGTACGTAATTATTACCATAAAACTGCAATAAATTTTGCTAAAGCATATTTTTTTACAAGAAGAAAAAAAAAAAGAAAAAAAAAAAACGGTGGATATATTGATATCGTTTTTTTTTTTTTTTTTTTTTTTTTTTTCTTTCTATAGGATGATGAATGCAATATGTTAACTATAGAAATAGATCAATAAATAAGCAAACAATAAAGAAATAAGAGCTAAAAAACAATTTCTTTGTAAGAATTATTATGTTGCATAGTAGATAAATAATAATAGTTATATTCACAACAACAACAAAAACGATTTTGTCAATCCTATCATTTGAATTTTATTGTATATAATAATGCATATTTCCAAGACAAACAATTACTTGAAGATAAATTTTAATGTTCAGTAGATACAGACAAAGAACATTACAAAAGTGTCTGAAATGCATGCATAATATAATGTCATAGTTTATGTACATTTAACCTGTGTAAATTGCACTTTGAGTGAACTATAGCAATATAATATAGGGTGGGTGGTGAGATCCGGTACACAATACGTTATATGTGTATATATATATATATATATATATATATATATATATATATATATATATATATATATATATATATATATAAAGTCGACAAAATGTCACAGAACATTGCCCTTTGAATGCACATAAATAAATATATATATAATACAACTATAGACACCATAGAGATACAAACAAACTGATGGCTTACTTGGTGTAGGTACACTTACTATAAGTGTATGGGCGAACTGGTTGATCAAGCATAAAATATATCATAATCTCCCTGTTTGATGTTACTTGATATGATTTGAAGAACGATTATAAGACATAATACTGTACACCATAATATATATTATAAAATACAACATGCATCCTCCCACAATATATTTATATTTTATAACTAAAACATTACTGTATCTTTAACTCTATAATGATAATTATTATCATCAATCTTTTAATAAATCATTTTTAACTATCATTTTTATATATAGTTTTAATTCATATATTCCGTGATCGTGTTCATTAAAAATATCTTTATTTTAAATGATTTTTATTTAAGGTGTAATTATAAATAAATAAATTAAGTTTTTAATGAAAATGCAAGTGACCATAGCTTTTTTTTTCTTTTTTTTTTTTTTTTTTGGTTGTATTCTACCCACTTGGGTGTCCATATTGGGTACTAGCACCTCGCGCCCCGCCCTGGGGTTATATTAACAACAATACTTGTCCGCCTACACTTATGAATCACACATTTTTATAGTGCAGACAGTGGAGACTAGTATAATAATAGTTAGCAGTAATATAAAATTGCAAAGAGGCGCCAGAAAATTTTGCAGTACTGTCGATTCAAAATTTACTATTCGCAATTATAATAAACCATATGGTTATCGTAAATATAATGATAAATAAATTTAAAGTACTATACATAGCAGTATATTATTCTAAAATCAGAGTAAATAAAACTTTGATCATACCGCGTTTGAAAAGCAGACAAAATTAAAAGTCTTCTATTGTTTCGTTAAATCATGATATATTTGAATATAAAATACATTATATTATATTTATTTACCTCTTTACGATCCACTCTTAAAGGAATAGACCAGAGAAAAACATACGCATTTAAATCACAAAACACTTTTGATGGAAATTACATAAATAACTTTAGTTTGTCTCAAAACCCACCTGTAGCTCCGTAGCATTGATCAGAAAATTCCGATTTATGCAACAACATTTTCAAACTAATTTTTGCATGTTTCTGACGTCATAAACATGAATAGTCATACAAAGTGCATACTTTACAGTATTTTCACGTTCTCTCGTGGGGCTTCATTCTGGTAAAAATTGTCAACAGTTTTGAAGATCCCATTTCGTGCTTATTCATTAAAAAGCACAATGTTGTTTTATGTGGTCTATGGCTTTAAGTTCTCATCAACAAAACGATAAAGATGCGATTTGTCGACTCTTCTGTGAAAAGTTCAAGGTCTACATCAAAATATTTCTCAAGTAAATAAGTAAAAATTATTATTGAAAATAGAGGGAATTGAATATTTTAATACTGTACGTCATTTTTGACATCACTTTTATATTGTTATTTTTTATACTGTCGTTCAAGCCTGTATTTAAGAAAAATTATAATAATTAATAATATAAATGCGAACGTATACTGTGTAATTTACAAATAATATAATGAAATCAATCAAAATAGCACTTTTTCAATGAACATTTTTTATTTATTCATATTCTGCTCATGAAGTTACTTGCTTACGTAAATATTCGTGACTATGTCTACTGTATAAAGGCGTGATTTTTCAACCACGCGCATTTTAAACTTATTATGCGCGCACTTCCTACGATAAATAATAGTAAAATAAAAATGATTAAAAGAACATAATTATTAAAATTACACCATCAAACGCACACGCACTTAAGTTTTTATTCAAAATAAGAAAATCTTTTTGTATCATGTAGCATTATTATCTTAAATGACAATCGCATGTTTTCTTTATGAAAGATAAAAAATGAAATTTTCACTTATTTTATTTAGACACATCTGTGGGATGTAATTAGGTGAAAATAAGTTTCCTAATTTTGATTTTATATCTAATAATGATGTAGATGAAGTGTGCAGTTTTCTTTTGTATAGGAAGTACAATAGCTGACAATCTTAAGTTCTAAAAATGAGAAATTTTAGTATATTAGAAAATAATAAAGCAATCAAGAATATTAGTTATTAGATTGCAATCAGTTGATGAAAAGTTTAGGCTGATTTTCATAATACATCACAAGGGACAAATTCAACCGGTTGATCGGCCAGTTTACCATTCCACTTACTCTCAAAAATAAAATTCCAAATAAGTTTCAATCCTCTCTATTTTTAAAAATGTTTATTTACTATTGAATGATTTAGACAAAAAAAGCTAATGGTCAAATCAAATTTATTACACATTAAAAATATTGCTTTGTGTGAATAGGACTTAAAGCTATTTAAAATATAATACAAATATAAAAATATTTATAGTTCAAAAACTGAATGCTGATTTAAATATTTTACATTAGCATCGTCAGTTTTTGATTGATTAGTTTCGACTACCTACTACTTTAATTACAATGCAATTATAGAAATAATAAATGCATTCCTCGCACGTGTTAATATTGGTTACAATATTGGTGTATAAATCATGCATTGACTGCTTTATCAAGCAAAACATTACGTATTCCTCAAGGCAAATCGTTTTATTTTAATCATTTCACGTATAGTTATGTATGCAGTTCTGTAAATATATAAATTTATTATTTGAATTATTGTAACGTTGAAATATATTGAATATTTTAAATCATCGACATATATAATCAGTGCTTCTATCACTTCTGAATTTATTTCATAACTGTAGATTTAAATTATAATATGAAATGACAAATTATAATCTTTTGCTTAAAAAAAAAACTTATAAAAGATCATGTATGGTTCAATGAACTTCATATCACTTATATATTTACAAATAAATTATTGCTACAATACTACTAATACGTTTACTTAATAAAATGCAATTAACTATTGAAGTATAATATACCCATGATTATAAGCATACACTTATTTATACATAAAAATCTACATTTTTTTTTTTTTTTTTTTTTTTACATAATGTTTAACATGAAAGAAGTGATTTATGTTTACAACATAAAATTGCATGAATTGTTGACGTGCACCCACAACTTTTAATTTTTTTTTGTCTGACCACCGAGAGATGCAATGTTTTCCCAGTATCATATAATACAAGATGTATTATATGAGAGAATTTTCTTTAAGCCTTTTTTTTTTTTTAACTTGTTTGTGATCTATGTAATGGTACATCATATGAACCGTGTGGTCGCCTTGCACATTATATGCACATAATGCATAATGCAATAGATTCTCGGTTGGAGCGTGCATGCATAAGGTTCGCTTATATACATTGTGGTGCTGAGCGCTATCATCATGACTCAACATGCATGCAAAAGATTCTCTTTCTTTTCATTTTTTTTCCTGAAGATCAATATCAAACAACGAATTATTGCTTTTATTTTTTAGAGTGAGAGAGAAATATACATATTATAGAATTCATGAGAGAGAGAGAGAGAGAGAGAGAGAGAGAGAGAGAGAGAGAGAGAGAGAGAGAGAGGTTAAAATCATCTTATCGTATTTTAACCCCACAAGGTATATTATAAAATGTGAGTACACAGATATTACATTACAAAAAAATAAATCATTTTTCTTAGTAATAAAATCTATCATAATATTATATGATTATTAAGTTTATTTTTAATTTTTTATAGTGACTTCTGTAATGTATATACGTAGGAGTCTAAAGTACATTTTATGTTACAAGTAACAGCATCAAACAAAATAAGTTATGAAGAATAAAACATGCGATATTGTTTTGTTTCGTGTATAGAGCATTCAACTCTCCATATTAACTTCTTGATGTATCGCCTTTCCTGGGTCATGCAGACAGACCCTGTGGTATGCGTGTGATGGGTGGTGTGATGAGTGTTACAAAATCATCAAGAACAAAATAATATAAAAATAAAAAACCGTTTGTCGTTTAATATTTTTCATTATGGTTTTTCCTAACCTGTCTTTTTCCTATTGAGTCAAAGTGTAAACAGACAATTCCTTGACCGTGACTTTTGTATGTACTTAATATATATATTATAAATATATTATATAAATATTTAAGTTCGTAAGAAGCATAGACATAGAAGTATGGTTAGTATACGTATAAATTAATTCAATTTGGATGATTTAATGAAAGTAGTGTGCTTTTGCAGACTATAATTTAGATTTAAAATAAAAATGCATTCTTATTCTCGTGCCAATACATCTCGAGGCTTTTTTGGCATTCGTTTCTTGTTATTTATATTATGCTTTTTATGATCTTTGGCACCAACTATTGAAATGTAAAAGTTATTACATAAAGAAATACGCAGTAAAATAATGTATTTTATTTATCATATCAATTTGTATACTAACTACACATGGTGGACATAAGTTAAGTTATTTATTATTTTTTACATTTAAAATTTTGCAATTTAAAATTTTACACCACCTTATAGCACCATCACCAGCTATCTTCAATTATTTTATAAAACTTGGATAAAATATATTACATCATACATTTTATTTCTTGAAAATAGAGAAGAAAATTGCAGTGATATACTTCTTGGTATTTTACGGTATACTATGCTATTTTTCTTTGGTACGTATTATGTTGGTATTGAATGGCTGCAATTTCGATGGTATAAACTCCTATACAGTATTATGCTTTTTTTTTTTTTTTTTTTTTTTTACCAATAATGATTCTGCCTTCCATTTTTACAAAACATTCTGAAAAGGTTCTGAAATTTTTTTACTTATATATTATTACTGCTTGCATCAGAAATAAATTTGCGAATTACATTATTTCTGTATGTATATAAAAAAATTCTATTGATCTAGAATTGAGAGTTATAACTTATAACCTTATTGGGGAAAAAATAACTGAAAATAAAAAATAATGTGGTATGTTTTTTTGTAAGAATGATGTGATCTTAAGCTCCCGTGTCTGGGAAACTTGATCCTCTCCTCAAACTATTTTATTATTCCACGCTTGGTGACTGTGGTCAGCTTATGTTTTTATACGCAGTTAGTATATAATAATATAAATATATTATTATTGAGGAAGCATTATTATACATTAACACATCCATATAATAAAGGATGGGAAAATAAAAAAATTATACGATGCTCATCATATAGGTGAGTGCAATTTTGTAGGATTAAAAGAAAAATAGTTGAGACTGACTTTGCAGTAACTGCCTTTGCCATATACAGTAGAGTGAGAAAATTGCAGTCGTCAACGGTTCTAAAACTAGAAACATATACGCGACTCGCCTACGATATACAGTACACATACACCTCGCTGTGGATCAGGACTGTTACTTATGCTAAGTTATACTGCAATCCTGAACACAGCTCATCATTAAAGATTTTTAGATCTGACTAGAAGATGCAGATGCAAGAGACAATAATGAAATAAAGTGTCTTATGACCTGAAAATTTTGTCTTCAAGTTGTTTTAATTCACTAACCGCTGTAAGTTGCAACCTCTAGTTAAACCTTAGTTAAATATTTAACAATGAAAAATATCATTCTTTGATTTTATTGACATTTAGTTAAATTATTGTTTATGATAATTTATATTAATTTTAAAATACTAATTCGTACGAAATACTAATTCCATTAATTGGAAAGTCCTTACCTGTTGATAAGACAATTTCTTGACTGGGACTGGGATTGGTGTAGCACAATAACAAAATATGGCAGGAAAAAAAATTAAACCGTGTTTTTATTATTCCACTCAACTTTCACGATTAAGGGTTGTAAGGCTCGTATATGTATAATTCTATTCTGCGGACCCTCTTTTTTTATGTAATTTAAAAGAGTCAATGGTAACAACTCACTATGATAAAAATATCACCTGCAATTATCAGATAGGGGAGAAAATAAAAATATTGAAATTAACATAGGGCCTCTTGTGGGGATAAAAAGAATTAGCAATCGAAATTTGAATAATAGCCCACCTCACATTTTTTTCTACATATATTTGGTGTTGTTTACCGTAATAAAAGGGTGAATGCATTAGTATACGTGATATCATTGATATCAATAATCAATCCACTATGGCATTTTTAAAAAAATGCCTTTGCAACTTACTCAAATTATCTTAGTACCTCATTTTCAGCCTTAACATCATCCGCAATAAGAATATTATTATTCCTGAAAAGGAGTATAATTATTGCACATTGACACATCTATATAATATTGCAAAAATTTCTCATGAAGATCGATCTACTGTAAATAAGGAAATACATTTTTAATTGTTTACATACATGGTATGCACATACACTCTAAATGATACACTTATGACCTTGATTACTGACCTTGCGACCTTAAGTATGACACACCCTTTGTTATAAATCCAGGCATCTGTAAATGACCTGTAATTAACTTACGTATACGAGTTAAGCAATTTGGTAATATAAAATAAACCTTTTATGTGGAGTCATAGCGTATATATAAAAAAAAATGTTTCATTTGATATCCGTCTTTGAATTGATCCTTCCATTGCAAAATACAATACAATCATTTGTAATGCATCAGATTGCAGCAGTGACTTTTGTGATATTCTTTCTCTTGAATTCTATTGATCAACTGGGATGAGCATGAAGAAAATTACATAAATTTATTTAAGCTTTTGTGGGAGCACAAAATTTTCACTATAGACTTAAAATTTCTCAAATCTTATAAGTTCCATATTTTGATAATATATAATAAAAATACATTTTTAATGTAACTTTTATGGCAAGTTCTGAGTTGCGTATTCTTTAGACCACCAGATAAGGTGTTTACAGTATTTATTGATAAGAAAAACTACTAAATCTTTACGGAGAAATTTCAATGAATTCTTAATAAAACAGCAACAAAATGCTGATATCCTTGTAAGTTCTTACTTCATATTTTTAAATATTCAAATGGCTAGCGGCGACATGATTAAAAAAAAAAAGTATAGATGTCTTGCCTCATTTACTAAATGATATAACCTTACACTAAATTTAAATTTATAATTAACAAAATAACATGGAACTAACATTATACAATCCCACAAATTTATATGTATTAAATGAAGTACCGTCTCATTATTTTTTAAGTAATTTTAATTATATTTATATTTTTAATTGAGAATGGATACAAGTTTAGGAAGGATGTAATGTTGTAAAATTGTATACAAGTGGTTCAAGTATTTCGCTCTGCATGTCGTGAAAGTATTTTTCTTCTTGTTAACATTAGCAAAGCAATACAATTCACGAGTATTATATTATGTGCTCTCAGTTAATCGTGGTACAAAATGTAAGAATTTCAGGGTCAGTAAGGTGCAAATTCTAATAAATCACCATAAAAAAAAAAGAAAAAAAAAAGAAAAAAAAGGAGACCTTAATTTTTTATGGCCTCTTCATTTTTTAATTGCATTTTTTTTTTTCTTTTTTTTTTTTTAATCAACACTTGGGGCATTTATACTGTACACTAGCATTGTAATTTTTCTTACTCAGAAATGTGCTTTTTAATTTCATAGTGTATTATTTTGCTATACATAATTGCAGCTTCATTTTTGTACTGTAGAATTATTATGTATATACAGTATTTTTTAAACATTATTATATGCGATAAGAGAAAATTTAATTAATATCGTTATAAGAAACTTTTCTTCGAATCCTGTATAATACGTGATTACGATAAAAAGTATAGCAAAACAGATTAGATTTTTGTTAAAGATAAAATTTTGTACTGAAAAACATTTATTTTTAATAAGATTTAACAAGAGATTCTTGTCACCCAGACATTTCAAGCATACTGCACACGTGCGTGAGAATGCATTTTGATTTAAAATGCAATATTTTACAAGGTAAACAAAAGTTCTACTGACCATTTTTAGTATTATAAAAATACATTGTCAACATACATACCAGTCTTTTTTTTTTATTAAAAATTCATATCAATTTGAATCTCGTTCGTATAAAAAGTTGTTTGTAACTATAAATAAAAATTTATAAATTATGTATAATATAGCAGCTGCTAGCCTGATCAAAGACGTGCAGGTTCAATTTATGAAACTGCAACAGTTGCTGCTTGCTTCTTTCTGGTGGCTTGTTTGCCTTGAAACAAAAACGATCCTCTTAAAAGTGTTAACTATTAATTAAAATATTTCATGTAAATTGCAACTGAATCAAGTGCATCTCTCTCTCTCTCTCTCTCTCTCTCTCTGAGGTGTTGGCATAGTCATCGCTCTAAAACCAATAATTATCCACTTTAGTATTTAAATGATGACACTTTTTCTTATAATTTGTTTACAGTTCTAAATATATTATATTTGATTTCAATACCAAAACTATTAAAAATATGTTTTCCTATATAATTTTCAACATTTATTTTCATCCTGTTTTAAATTTAAATTTTATAATTGCCATACATACTCTATGAAGGTTGTTTTTCATCATAATATATGTGATGGAAAAAAAGTAAGGCATTTGAAACTGATGAGTGGTTAAATTGCTATATAGCATTTTTTTTTTCTTTTTGTAAAATTTAGAATGCTATTCAAGATTACAAAAATTTGTGTAATGTGTATGTTGTGAGTCTCTCTCTCTCTCTCTCTCTCTCTCTTCTCTCTCTCTCTCTCTCTTTCTCTCTCTCTCTCTCTCTCTCTCTCGTCGCTCCCTTGTGTCATTTTTTTCTCTCGCTATTTTTTTAGTTGTTTAAAAATGTGGTTTGTTACTCAGAAATTTTGACATTTGGAAAGAGTAAGATTATTAAACATATCAAAATGTGTTGTTACTTACAACAAAAAAAAAAAAAAAAAAAAAAAAACTTCTCTGTTAAAATTAAACAATATATTATGTTAATATTTGACGTTAATTAGAAAATATTACGATTATATGTTACTTCTCTTGATGACTTAACTCTTTTTCGCCCTTATAAAGATATAATTTCTTTATATATAATCATTTATGTTTACTCCCCCATGTCATGAGTTAGTAGAAAAATATTATTAAAAAGTAGTTATTGAGTTATCAAAGTTTAAAGTGAACGTTCACGGTAACAAAATTTATTTTGATTAATCTGTATGTAGTACCTCAGAATGCAGTATAAAAAAGTGAATAGATTTAATAAATTTATGTTTGATAAAATAAATTATATAAAATAAATTATATAAAATTTAATGTCTATATATTTCTGATTATTTAATAAGTAAATTTAAATAAATAATGCATAAATATAATGTATTTTAATACATCATTACAATAAGATAAGAAACTATAATAATATGGTGCATCTAATAATTATTATGTTGTACTTTTTTTTACATGTAATGTACAGAATTATATTGAATATATTATTAAGTTATAAAAAGTTAATTTAACTTTCAGTTTAATTTTTTACCATCAATATATTATTCTTTAAATAATAATAACAAATACTGCCAAGTTGAATTCTTTATAATATTAATAGAATGTAAACTTATTTGAATTTGCCTAAGGTGATTCATTATTATTTAAAAAAAATGTGCACTCTAATATATGATAAAAAAAGGGTATTTGATATTCTCAATCTCAATACCTGCGATGCCCCCCCCCCCCCCCTTTCCTTTTTATATCCCCAAGTCTTACTATTATTATTGAAAAAAAAAATCTGATCGACTTCTCTAGTGAAAAATGAAAAGAAAATGATTCGTCATGGAATTGTATAAAAAATAGCTTTTTGTCATATTTAAAAATACAGAACTTTGATTTTTATTATTATATTATTTTTATGGGTAAATTATATTTTCAATAGAATATTATTATTATTTTTTTTTTGTCATAAAAAGTTGATTTATTTTTTGTACAGTTGACTCCCATGACAGAGTGAGGGGCAAGGCCGGTTTGAAGGCCGTATATAGAGTCACTGACATTCGGGGGTCTGGTCTCACTTACTTTTGTATTCAATACCCTGATGTAATGTAACAATCGATGTGATTGCTCTACCCAATTCTCAGCTTGTGGAATAATTCTTGTTTGCGGCGAGCATGAGTTATTGACCTCAAACTAAACAAAACAAATATTATGTTAATCAAAAGTTTTTATTGTCATTTGACATGTGACTAAAACCTTTAACAACAAGACATTGCAATTTTTATTTTTTACATTCATAGAGCAGGTGACTAATATCATAACAAAAAAGTAACACGTACATTTTGAAACACGTGTATTTTTATTGTTATTTAACTAAAGTCTTTTTTTTTTTTTTTTTTTTTTTTTTAATTTTTAAATAAAATTTTTATAACAATTTTCATTAAAAAACAAACAGTGACAAAAATATGGTAAAGTTGCCATTACCATTATTAATATAGTTAAATTTTGGATTAATTTAACTAATCAAAAGAAAACAAAAGAGGAAACAATGAATTAACATTTTGTGATTAAACCAATCATGAATATTAGATTAAAAATTCTGCAAATAAATTCGCGCTGAACTTTTAATTACGTGCATATTTTTTTATTATATAGTTTACAAAAGAAAATTAAAGCAACAAATGATAAGGAAAAACAAAATACATAAATTAATTACAAAATATGGTATAACTAAATCCAAATGATAAATGTTAAAACCGTGGGAAAACAAAGTAAAAATTAAATATATTTACATTTCATTAAGATCTACTATCTGATAATCATAGTGCTTTAGTTTGAAACGAGATCTGTTTGTGTAGCAGGAATGCATGAAATGAACTGCATTACTTGCAGCGATGCAATACAGGAACTTTCTCTAAATTTAAAAACTTTCGATACCTGCAGGTCTTCGTGTAAATAACAAGTGTTTAAAAAGTGCAACTTTTTACTGCATTCTATATTTTTATAACCTTCTAAGTGTCTGTAATATGAATAATAATAATAATAATAACACTATAAAAAAAGAAGAAGAAGAAATCGTAATAAAAAAAATCAATTATTTTTTTTAATGTTTCTTTTAAAAGTGTAAATTGTTTCTTTTCTCTGCATAATCCCGCTATGTAAATGAATTCACGCATGAAATCGAGCTGCATTGTAATAATACAAAAGTAGACATTATGCTATACAGAAAAATAAAAGAGAATTCAATTATTTTCTTCATCGATAGCGGGTTTTTTCTTTTCATTATTATTATTGTTTTTAAAATATAAGGAAAACACCTCTGGCATAAATCTTTCTTAACAAGGTATATATAATATAAATATATTTTATTTATATTTTTCAATTTAACTATTATTTTAAATTTATTTTTATTTTATATAAAGAATAAAATAACTGTTATAAGAATAGTAATTAAAAGTAAAGCATTTTACTGTATATGTTTACAACATGTTTTTCATTTCCTGATGAGAAAAAAAAAGTGTGTTTGCTGTAGGCAAGTAATTGCTAATTACAGTAGTTATACTTTATTTTTGTTGTCGTTTGGAAAGAAAGCGACACTGTCAAGCGTAAAGTCATAATATCCAGCAATACCCTCACGTTCGTATTTTAATATCATGATAGAATATTATTTGAGGGAAATTTTTGTAACACTTGCAATCAAAGTTTGTTGCGAGAAAATAATAATACATATTTGTTAGTAATACTAAATTAAAACTATGTAATATAGCTCATAGAAAATTATGTATACACATCATCGTTCTTCTTCTTCATTTTTTTTTTTTTTTTTTTTTGTTAAATCTCATTTTATAAGAACATTGTATAACAACATATTACACGTACTGTACTCTATAGAATTGACTGAATCAGGAAAAAAAATTGCAATTTAAATGCATAATTCATGATAATATACGATCTTGTTATGCACTTTCATTTTATTTATTTTTTCCGTTTTGATGCATTCAGTAAAAGGATTGTAAATATTTTTACTATACATAATAATGCTTTTTATTGAGATAAATGTGAAGCTTTTAAATCATTTGTAGCAAAAAAATATTAAAGATAACATCAAATAGGACGTAAAGAATTCCATTTTTTATTCAAATTATTAATAATGAGTCAAATTTAACTGATGTATGGACGTTGTAAAAGCTTTGTTTTTGTCCACCTCCGTATCCCAGAGCTACATAATATGAGAAATATGAAATAACTCATTTTTCAAATAAGGTTATGATAAACAATTTAATGTACCTGTTTGACAGATTATATAGAAAATTCATTTTATCTGAAAATAATATGTTATTGTTATTAAATTATTCCAATTCTAGTATATATGTTTATATTATATATTTAG